>PYAF01002466.1:364296-421796 GCA_007407185.1 Glycine tomentella
CATCCCTTCTTGTTCAATTATAATTCTCATAAATCTCCCAAGTACATTTCTTAATATTATTTTTCTTTAATCCGTTCTTTAGTACTATTGGATAAAATTTTATATTTTATTAAAATTTGTAAAAGAAAATAGAATAAAATAAGACTTTTTTATTTGAATTATTTAAAACAGAATGAAATAAAATAAAATAAAATATTATGAATTACACTTCATTTCATCTCATTTAATATTTTTCCTTTTCTCTCCAATTTGAGAGTAAAAGAAAGGAATGTTCAATTTTCTGTTTCATTATTAAAAAAATCCAAAACAAAATTATTTTATTTCTTCTAATTACATTTTGTTTCATATTAAGCATAATTCACTACCTTTTATTAGTGATTTGGCTAGAAAAAGGAAGAGTTTAATATTGGTATGTACTCACGCACGCATACATGATTAAGATACGTATCAAGTGAGAAGATCAAGTATTATATATAATTATACATAAATGATTATAATTAAAATATATTTAATAATCACATAACTATGGCTCTAATTATAAAGTATGAGCTTGTGTTGCATTGTACTCTTAGTCTTATGTTGTATTTTATACCACCGTCATTTTCAAGCGAATTTCAAGAAAGAAAGAAAAAAAAAAAACTGTTTTGCCATGCTAGCCTTGTTTATTGAAGAAGGAAGCATCACATGATGAATCAGCTATAAGTTGTTGGTGTTCTGTGTATTGTCTCTACGGTTGCATATAATAAACAAACGAACATAAAATAACATATCAGAGTTCAGAGCCCACAAATAAGCTTGAAGAGACGATCTGAATGAAAAATAAAAAATAGAGAAAAAAAAACTCATCTCGATGTGTACATACGTTTAGGGACAAAATAACTTGTGTGTAGAGATGAAGAATTTCATATATTTAAGACAGTGAAAGTGCTCTTTGAAGATTTATCTTTACAAAATTTAATAATTCTTTGGTTAAAAGCATAAACAAGCCTTTCCTTGAGGAAGATAAAGAAATGGTATTCATGTTCTTCAAGGAAAGGAGCATAGAACATTATGAACCAATCTTTAGTTTCATTCATTCCCTTTTGGGACCACTTTATTGATCAGTAGAGCCCAGTAGCTGGTTTGTTTTCGCACCCACATAAATATTCATTTCTTTTGAGAAACTTGTTTATTTTCTTGTGGCAGAGATTGTTGTACCGGACCAAAAAGTTTCAAGTTCTAGTTGTTCTACTTTAATCTTTAAATGTAATGTATATTATCATTGATCATTGATTCCGAAATTTTATAAACTAATCAAAGTGATTCGTTTTATTCTAACAGAAGCGATTTGGTTTAATATTTCGCTACAGTTTACTTCATTAAATAGCTAAAAGTTTATTTACTTTTACAAGAAAAAAATATCTTCCTAATAGAGTATTTTTTTTTTAATGAAAATAACTTCTTGAGAAATAAGATATTTTTTCTACAATAATAGAGCAAAATAATGTTATTGTATATCCGTGACTCATAATTAACTAGTTAACTACACAATTTTCAAGATCTTTTTTTCTTTGACAGATTGAAGATCTTATTCTTAGTAGATATGTAAGTATGTCCAAATTTGAACTTAAATCCTATTTAAGTTCCTGTTAGAAACAACTGATTTAGATAAATGGTAGGGCATACGAGCAGGACACGGTAAAAAAATTCAACCTGAATGTGTCAAAAAAAAAAAAAAGTTCTTTCTTGCTACTATACTAGGAAGCAGAAGCTGGTACTTAAAATTTTCCTTCATGATCATGAGAATCTATAAAATCAAACTCATAACAAATAGCAAATGACACAAACTGAAGTGTGTAGACTAAGACTGCAAAAATGGATATGATAAACATCACAATCCTTACTTCGATTCAGAGAAGAAAGAATCACTACTCAAAAGTGAAATGCAGAATACTTCTTGTGATTGGACTCAAACTAAGTGTTTGTGTTTCTATGCTTGGAACTTGATGAACAGATATTAAACAAAAACTAAAAAAAATTTGCTTCTTGCTAGACCTGATTTTGGAAAGTGTGCTACCAGATACAAACTCGCTACAAGACTGAAGAATTAACAAGCATCCAAAAAGATACTATTTTGGGTGAAAATTGGCCTCACATCATCGCATGATATACACCCATAAGGGAATTCCAAAATGTATCAAGAAAAATAAGAAATCAACATGAAATGACACTGATAGGAGATAATGAAGCTAAAACTCTTTGTTAACAAGGATAGTGAAAGAGAGTCGGAGATCAACTCTTCTGTTCCATGGCTTTGAACCAGGTAGGTTTCCTTTGTTGAACTATATTTTTCAAGAGACAATCATGTATACATGGTAGGTGCAGAGGAATCAACAGAAACAATTACATGGGAATTTGATGTATTATTGTCCAAACATGACTTTAGCCATTCATAGGGAACAACCAACCATTAAACATGCATGACATGAATCTTTATGGAACATTGTAACTCACTAAGCTTCATACATATTGAATTATATTTAGTAGACGAAGCAACATTTAATGAAAGAATAATATGCATGTACCACTCAATATACATATCAAAGCAGATAAAATGGCAAACAGAGATGCAAGTCTTGCAAGGATGTTCAACAAATGACAAAATTGGGATTATATGATGCAAGAGCTCTCCTTAAAGGATGGAGGATTATAAAATAAAGAGACCATTCATCGAGGTAATTTGCGCAGCACAACATCCATAATCCATTATAGTTCTCTAAGTTAAGCAAGGCTGATTCTCAACCTATCAAGCATAGCCCCTTTAGTACCCGCAGAGTACATTGCAATTTTAGAAGTTCTCAAGGAAAAGAGAATTATTGTTACAACAATAAACCAAAGAATCAAATATAATTTGATCAGTAATCAGAGATAATCAAATAAAAAAATAAAATGTTAGATTTTCTGTCTTGCATATTTGCTACCCAATACAGTATTGCAGTAACAAATGTTAAATTTTATAGCTTGGGGATTCCTGCTGTTGTTCAGGGCTAGAAGATGTTTACATATTCATAAAAATCAGGAAAAGTTCAAATCTTACTGTACAAGAAAGTGTATTAATCAACAATAACCAATAAGGCTAAATACAAAACTACTTAATCCAAATTCAACAAACAAACAAAAAATCAATTCATAAAGAATGAAGACATTGTATTTAGACTATGTTTAAATAATTGACAACAAAACATTGCATACACCTAGCTTATACATGGAAACCTGTCCTCCTTCTAAAACTTCCAATATCCTTCCCTTCGGAAATGGCCATTCCTATTCCAACTCTTCCTCCATTACCAACACCTCTATAATACAACCTCCACTCATCTCCTCCTGTATCCATTTCAACCAGACACGGGGATCCAACATCCTTATCATCCCAGCAGCCTTGGTCCGACGGCTTTAAAATCGCCTCATCCTGAAGCCTCGCCCATTCCTTCAAACCATCAGGAGACACAGCCAAACCAATGCTCCTCCTCCCATCAGCGGCAACACCTTCATACGTCATCACATAGTTCCCACCACTCCTGTTCCTCGTCACACACGGGTTCATCACTCCGAACTCATCAAAGGAGCCAACTTTCCCTCCCCCCATTATTTTCCCCAACTTCACCCACCTAATTCCATCCCTCGACCTAGCAATCCCAACACCAAAATGCCCTCTTTCGACATCAAATGAGTGATAGTACATCCTTAGATCGCCATTCCCGTGGAAAACAACTTGCGGGGAAGAAATAAACAAAGAATCCCACTCCTTCTCAGACCCAACATCAATCAAAGCTCCACTATGATGCTCCCCTTCAATCCTAGCCCAATGCCTCCCATCCTGACTAATAGCCAAACCAGGCAAGGACTTCAAAACCTTCCCTTTCCCATTTCCATTCCCAGAATTCACACCATCATTGATCATTCCATCAGGGTTTTCCACACTGAACTCCAGAGAATGATCAGAAAACTCCAGCCTCTCAGAAACAAAGCCAGTGTAGTAAAGCCAGTAAACAGCACTGGAGACTCTAACCCTAGAACTAGACATGATCACCATCTCAGAAGGCCTAATGCCACCAGTGTCAAAACCCCACCAATCCTTTCCACAGCTAATCACAAACCCCACATCCGAACTTGACCTAGCAGGGCCTCCACCACGCTCCCAATGAACCCCATTCTTTGAAACAGCCAACCCTATCAAATCAGAAGAAGGGTACCCTTTTGCCCTCCCATGGTACCACATGTACCACCTCTCTTCTTCATCACTCAGAAACCTCTTCACCACTGGGGAACCTATGTCAGCACTGTCCCAAGAGTTTGAAGGACCCAAATCAAGCACCAACCCTCTTGAGGAAGAGGAATGTGATGACCCCAAAGGTGGTGGTGGTGGTGGTGGTGATGAAGAAAAGGCTTCACTTGATGATGAATCTGATGATTGTGGTGCATTCTGGGAGTTTGAAATTGAATTGGGTTGTCCATTGTTGGGATTGTTGGTGTGTTGCGTCTCGCTGTTGGCGCTGGTGTCTGGTTTTGTGGAGCAGCGTAGGAAAGATAAGAACTTTGAGGAGATTGGAGAGAGGGTGGTGGTGTTATTGGGTTTGGTGGAACATGCCCATGAGGGAATTACGGTTGTTGGGGGTGTTAAGCGTTGGAAAATTGAAACTTTTGAAATGGTAGTGTTGCGGGGTTGCAACGAAGGAAGTGCCATTGATGATGATGATGGTGATGATGCTATTATGTCCATGGCTGTTAAATGGTTTTGCACGAGGAACACGAGTTTGAGGGCCAAATGAGTGGACGGTGACAGGGGGAAGAAGTTGAAGTTTGAAGAGGGAATTTGAATGAGACAAAAAAAAAAAAAAAAATTGTGTGGTGCAACTTTATCTAACACAAAGGGTGGAGAAGAATTGCAATGAATGAGAGGAGGGTTCTTTGTTTTTGTGTTAATGACTCGAACTCAATGGTTCTGTGTTTGTAATAATCTTTGAATATTTTGGGGGTAATGGACTCAAAGCATGGTGGTGGTGATGTACCCCAAGAACATTAAGATTTTTATTATTATTTTTAAATTTTTGGTTGGTTCAGATGGATTTTGTTCCACTTTCCACGCAAGAGGTCAACCAACTTGTGAGGAAAGGAAAGTGGCATTGTCTGAAACATGATCCAATTTTACACATCACAAATTCAAAGCATTATTTGGAAATGACTTTATTGGGGTCTCACTTGCTTCTCTTCTTTTAGAATTGGATCCCTTTGATTTTAGGATGCAAATTTGTGTGTAGTTTAGTTTGCGGTCGTGCAAGAAGAATTGGATACGAAATTTCATTTCATTTTTTAATCACTTTATCTTTAATTTTTAATTGTGTTAAACCATATAATTTATGTACTCAATTTTTATTTTGATCTAAAAAATCAAAAACAGTATAGATATTTATAATAATTGACGTATACTATTTAATCAACTCACTGATATATAACCCATATCATCATCAAGTAAAATAAGGCTTTGTAGTTGATATTTGTTGTTTTAATTATTAATTATATTTTCCTCTCATTCAAAGTTTTAATACACGCAGACACAGTAATATCTGATATTTCAGAAGAAAACATCAAAACAAATAAGGATCTAAGTTTTGTCCTAATATTATTGGATCAGTTCCATAGATATGTTTGAAGAAACTGATATATGTGCACATACACAGGCTGCTGTTTTTTTTGGGAGAGAAAAGGATATAAATTCAATAATTTATGTGATCTTCTTTTGGTTTGATTTTGCTGCAGTCTAGACATTACCAGAACTGTGAAAGTGTCCACTAAAGAATATCTTTACATACTATAATATTTCTTTTATATTCTTTCCATAATACTACAATAGTTCTTTTCAACAGCAAAATTGACAAAGCTTGGAAGGAGATAAAGAAATGGTATCGCTTTTCCTTGAAGAAAAGTATGTAGAGACGAACAGTAACCAATCTTTTGGTCAGTGTAATCCACCCCTTTCTGCTGTTCTATATAGTTTACCGACTTTGTACTTTAAAATAGAACCTGCACATTAATATAGAGATTATTGTATGATCTTTCTTTAGATCCTCACGACACACTTCATTTTCTATGTAGCACAAATTCTCATCGAGGATTGGATTTTTTTCTTCCATGAGTGCTTCTCTGCATAGATGAACTTTTCTCCAGTTTGATTCTCTTCAACCACATTTGCACACCTACATATTGATTATTTTAAAGATCTTTGTAATTTAAAACTGAGTATTTTTCTTTTCTTTTCTTTGTCTTCACTACTCTCCTTCCTTTTCTTCATGTACAATTTGTTGCATAGACTGTTGCACTAAGCCGATAGGTTCTATGGATCAACCCAATTTATATAATCTTTGATTTCAAAATTTAATAAACTACCCAAATGACTCATTTATTTAGTTCTATTCTAACATAAATTTGACTTTAATTTAGATCCTGCGGATAATATCTCCAAAAATTATTGTTAGGAGGAGAATATGTTATAATCCAAATGGAATCAATCTTGAATTGAGTATATACAGGAAGTTAATCTGAAAACGTTTTTATGATACAAATTATACACTTTTTAACATTTTCTTATTTTCTACTATTTGATATTTTCTTAGCATTTTTTCCGGTGAATTAGATATTTAGATTGATTATTTTTCTTTTATACAATTAGACCCAAAAAAACAAACTCTTTAAAAATCTTTGAATGACCCAACCATTGCATATTCCCTCAGGAAGCCATGCTTCTAAATATTTTGGAGAAGACTAAATTATACTCACTTTGCTGCACGTGAGATAACATTCGAAATCTTCAACAAACAATGTAATTGTTTACACTGGAAACTCGATCTGGATGAAATCGGTATAAAGACAGAAAACAAATTATACCAGAATTTACAACGAGAAATTCATAGTTGATGGTTTAAGGTTTGTCAAACTCCAATAATAGTGGCAAATTTTTCGTAGTAATAATTGGCACTGCAAATACTTTCAAACCCTGTGTAGCAAGTAATCTATGTATGTTTATCAAGGAAACACATTTTAGTGATGATGGCATGTGCAAAGAAACTCCATGAAAAACTGTTTAATGATCAAATTGACAACAAAAGAGAGCTTAACACAAGACATCTCCTCAAGGCATGCGTTAGCTACTAACAAAATTTGGGTAGCCTGGAAGAAATGATCCTCGCATGAATTCAGATTTATATCAAAATTTCAAAATTAGTGTCATTACTATTACTGATCAATAAAAATATCTATAAAAAGTAAAAAAGCGAAGGGAAAAACTTTCATTTTTTTATGGTAAAAAATTCATTTATACCTGTTATTTCACAAGAAAAAAAAGAAAAAAACCCACAACAATAATATTTCACCTAATATCAGGGAAGAAGTACGCACTTTTCAGTGGCTGCATGGTAAATATTATTGTCTGACCCAATTTTTCAAGAGCTAAACACTCAATGTATTGTAACTTTGCCCCCGTAAAAGTCACCAATCACCACCTCGACTCAATCTCTCCGCTGCTGCCTCGGCTTTCTGTTTCTCCACAATTTCAAGTATCTTGGGATTGAAGAAACGATCACGAACATATTTCCTCTCCTCAGCTTGTATCTCCTTGATGGCACTAGGATATGGGTTTTGAGGAAGTCTCTTCCCTTGAAGACGTGCAATTTCCTTCAAACGGGTATATGCTTTCTTCTTTGCCTTCTTCTCTGTCCGATATTCCATCTAGAAAGCGGGAATCAAAGAAAAACAATCCAACTGATTGTTAGAGGACAAAAGGGTAAAACAAATTGTAGAGATAACATATTCAGGAACCAATTTAGGTTACGTACATCAGCTATAGCCATTGCTTGCTCTTCACCAATGCCCTGCTCCTTCAATTCAAGAACCCTCAAGGCAAATACACGAGACGGAGGGGGATCAAAAGCATGAAACCTGTTGAAACATTAATCATGTATATGAATAAGTGATTAATGCATTTGATGCTTCAACTTCATTACTTCCATGAACAGGCAGACATGGGTTAGAGCCTATTTAAAAGTTTTCTTAATGAAAATGGAGGCAACATGCAAAATATTAATCTACTCTATGCATCCAATATATGTCAGCCATCAATTAGTAACAACCACTCCTTTGAGGAATTCTTAGCAAATTGATAAAACCAGCATATAGTGCAGCATGTATAATGCATTGAATTAAGAAACCAAGTACATCAAAAACTATTTGTTGGAAAAATAAAACTTGAGTATCTCTCATAACCATTAAAAAAATATAAGAAAGCAAACAATTATAAATTATCACATAGCAGAAACAAAGACACAGACATATACTATTTTGCAAAGTCCAAGAGAGAAGTTTTGAAACAGGTTATAGGTTAACAGGTTATTAATAGTTACATATTTAAGAACTCAGCCCACCCCCTAAAAGGGCAAGTCCAAAAAATTGAAGAAAGAGAATTAGAGTACTTCTTTCCAGTTTCCATTGTTTGGACAGCAAGGAAATAAGGAACTCAATTATATACTTGAACCCACTCAAAAAGTAGCTCTAAATGAGAAATACTCATTATTAATGGTGGAAAACATGCCATTGCAGCCTATGGTGCTGCCATAGCTGGATTCCCTTCACAAATTGCCTATGGTGGCTGGCAAAAAATCTGCCACGCCATTCCGTCATGGCGGCCACAGTGCCGCCATCTAGCAACAATGATTCTAAATGCCTATTAAAAAAATATGACAGATCTATTACGTAGAAATAAAAGGCTAACACAAACGTGAATCGACCAAATAAACATCAGTCAAGAATATAATTGGTATTGCAAACAAAGACTCTGTTTAGAGAGGAAATACAAGGGACACGTGATGAATTTAGTGTGTTTGAATTACATGATGGAACATATACTTATATTAAGTGTTAAATACAAGGATCAACATCAACAACACCTTTAATCCAAACTACTTGAGGTCAGTGGTAGATGAACCCAATAATAGATAAAAAAAATAAAAAAAAAAGTGGAAGGGGAGGGGGAAGAGAAAGGGAAAATAAGATAAAAGAAAAGAAAATACAAGGATAATTACACATAATTACAAGAATATAGCATTACTCTAGCTAACACATTATTCTGCCTTATTAACATTATTACTATAATTACATTATTTCCAACACTCCCCCTCAAGCTAGAGCATATAAGAGATATTTGTCTTACATGCTCCAACATAGTGGGAGAATCCCAAGACCTAAGTATGATCTTTGTCTTCATGCATGAGAGCTTTTCTTGACAAAACCAGCATATATTGATATATTTTTATTTTAGCGTGCAACATGTGTAATACACAAAAAAAAAAAAAAAAAGTTTTAAGAAATCAAGTAAATCAAAACCCATTCGTTGGAAAAAGAACACTTGAGTATCTCAACTCAACCATTAAAAGAATATATAAGAAAACATTATCAGTAGAAACAAATCAGACACAGCACATACTATTGTGCACAGTCCAAGTGAGAAGGTGTAAGAACCTAAGGAGAACCACAACACAAAAGCTAGCTATTGTAGTTTCCTGTTAGCACAGAATATTATACATTTATACTGAACTAAGCCGTTTACATGCTTATTTAGACATTCAGATAAATAATCATGCTAAGAGAGGGACACAATCTAAAAATTCCATCCAAACACACTATAGTTAGTAAACAAGGTGTTACATTAAAGCAGAGAGGTAGTGTTAGGCATAGTAACCGAATCAGGAAAATACCAATATGGTTGAGAAAATGAGGGAGAGTATTTGTTAATTGTTATATGAATAAAGTGGCAGAGGGTGTGGGATTCGTGAAATATTCTCTTATTCCTGGTGTTCCCTCTTTCTGATTTTTTCTTCTCAGGTATTGCCTATTCTGTTTGGATAGACTAGGATTTCAGTTCTTCCCTATTGTAACAGTGATTTAGATAGACATTTATAATGTTTAGGAATTTCTGTTGCAAGCTATTGTGCTGGAACTGATAAATTGCAGGGTAATCACAACACAAGGAAACAAGTTCTTCCTTACTACTATACTAGGAATCAAATAGGAACTTGAAAGATAAGAGCCTGTTTATTTTAAGGCAATACTTTCTGACTTTTCATTGTTTTCACCATTTCATATAAAGATTTTTAAAACAGGAAACAAAGTAAAAATAAAATGACATTTGGGTAATTAAAATATTTCCCTAAACCAAATAGGCATGACATTCTGATTTCCCTCATTTTCACGAACTTAAATTTAGAACCTTGCCTACAATTTTCTCTTGTGGCCACGTCATATTACAACATAGAGACCAGACACATAGCAAGATAACACCACATCATACAACAATACAGAAACAAGAACTAGATGCTCAAACATTGCAAATGGAACAAAAACTAGAGACAAGGTAAAAGGGAAATACTTTATGGCGTCATGGGATTTGGATTCCGGATATTTCTTATAAAACTTCTTCACATAAACATCCTCAGGAAGAGTAATGGTCGGAATTTTCCCTGCAGATCGAGGAAACGTTGCAGGTGGTGCCCTGATAAACACAGTAAACAATAAAACATTACACAATTTTCCAAAAAACAAAAACAAACCATAACCATGATCAAATAATCATTCAGAATAAAAATTCAGTGAATCCCAAAAATTCCCAAAATCATTAAACTCAGAAAAGAAAGTCTAGACCAAGACTTAAAAATTGAACATCACAAGCACCATAACCCTTAAGTATAAAAAAATAAAACATTACACAATTTTTCAAAACAAAAATAAAAAAGGATCCTCACAATGCTCAAATAAACATTCAAAATAAAAATTCTGTGAATCCCAAACATTCCTTTTACCGTTAAACTCAGAAAGTGAAGTCTAGACCAATACTTGAAAAATGAACATCACAACCATAACCCTTAATTGAAGTCAGCAAACATAAATAAAAAAAATGAATTTTCAAAAAGTGAAATCATGAAAACGAAAAAGGTGTCATTTTTTCAAAAGTGACAAAAACCCAGAAGGGGGATTCTCAAATGGAAATTAGAGTGATTAACTGTTCCATGGCTTTGAGCCACGCGGGTTGCGCCTTGGCCAAACCCTTCACAAGCTTCCTCGTTCGAGAAAGAAAATCCCCTCGCATAAACGACATCGTTTAGCTTCTTCTTTCAAGTTCGTTCTCTCTGTTACTAGTTTGCGTCTTGCTGTTGGATGTGTTGCACTGAGGAATATGAACGAATAGAACGAAAACGCACTAACTTTTGTTTTGGTCGATTTTAATAATCTGAAAATTTCCCTCTTTTACCCTATTTCCCTTTCCAGAGAGCTACTTCATGCACTATGATACTGATAAATCAAGGCTAATTTATTATTTGAATAAATAGTTATTTTTATTTTTGACTACTTAAAATGTTAACAAATTTATTTTTGAAAGATAAAAATTAAACTTTCAGTATCTTAAAGTGAAAAAAATGTGATAAATCTATCATTTTGTTAATTTTTGTCATTAGTTAAATTACATCCAAGAACGAATTGATCAATATTCTACACATTAAGGAATTATGTATCAAAATATAATTTAATCTTTATTTTTTTCTTTTTTTAATTGTTGCAAACATAATATGACAATAAATACCTAAAAAATAGGAAAACAAATATAAATTAAAACAAACATAATAATAAACATAATATTGATTAATAAACATAATTTGTATATTGCTTTGAAACCCAACTTGATTTTGTTACTAACTAATGTTATCAAAATATAAACTTCAAAGCGATAAATGTATATTAATCAATATTATGTTTATTATTATATTTGTTCTACTTTATGTTTGTTTTCTTATTTTTTAAATATTTTATTGTAATGTTATGCTTGGAATAATGAAAAAAGGAGGAATGATGAAAATTAAATTATATTTTAGGTAAATAGTCATTTTCGTCTTTAAATGTGTAGAACGCTGACAAATTCGTCCCTAAATACACCATATAGACTCTTTCGTTAACGTTAACAAATGGAAGTTAACGGATGAATAGATTTCTAGCACTTTTTTCACTTTCAGGGACTAAAATTTGAATCTCCATATATTGGAGACGAATTTGTCAATGCTCTATACATTTAAAAATAGAAATGATTATTTACCCTTATTATTTTGATGATCTTTAGGTTTAATTAATTACTCCAAGTCCTTGTATTTTTACAAAATTTACAATTAGTTGTTTGAACTTTTTCTTTCTTTTAACTGAGTCTTGGAACTTTTATTTTTTTCTAATGAGTCCCTAACTTTTATTTATTTTTCAATGGAATATTCCCATCTAATAATCATTAAAATAACCCCAAATAGCTAAAAACATATGTAAATAGTGAATTGGTACATCTAGAGTTTATTATAACTTTATAAGAAAATAACTTAGTCGAAGTTGAGAGATTTTTTTAAAAGTTTTAACATTTTAAAAGTCATATAATTATAAAGAAATATTTGAGTTGAATTGACCTAAAAATGTTAAAACTTTGTAGAAATATCTTATTATTGACTCAGTTTTGCATACAACACATTCTAAAAGCACCAATTTTTTATGTATGTACCTCTAATTAGATTTTTGTGATTATTTTTTCATAATGACAATTAGATAACGGATTCAATTGAAAAATAAATAAAAGTCCAGGGAACCAATTAAAAGAAGAAGAAAAAAGGTTCAGGAACCCAATTGAAAATTTGATAAAAGTATAGTGACCTACATATTAATGAAGCTTAAATTTACTTTTTAGGTTCAATATGATCTTTTTGTTTTAAAAATTAAGAGGTATAATTTGGTCCCTTTATTTAAGAGGTTCAATTAAGTTATTTATTTTCAAAATGAATTCAATTTAATCTCATTTTTAATTCGTCAGTTTCAAATATTTTTAAAAATGGGATCAAATTTGGTTTTAAATGAGACTAAATTGAACACATTTTATAAAATAAATTATCTAATTGAAACTTTTAAAAATAAAATGACTAAATTGAACTTAATAATTAAATTAAACACATTATTTTACAAATAAATCATTGATTTGGATAATAGTAGAATTGCTACTTTAAGTAAGGTTTTAAGTTTATATCTTGTAGATGAAAAATATGTAATTGAAAAGAGAAATTGGAGACCCACACTTGTTAAATGAGTTGACACGTCACTTCAAGCTTACCTCCTCAAATAGGGAAGTTGACTTTCCTAAGGAGTTTAACAATGTACTTTGTTTTGCAAGGAAAAAGGGTTCTTTTTGGAAGAGTTGGGAGCACTAAATGCGCATTTAGGGAAAGTAAACATGTAAAGGATGCCAAAGAAGTCAATATGTCAAATAAGCAACTGAATGAGTCGTGTTTATCATTGGACGAAAATGAAGAGTCCAACTTACAAGAAAATGTTGAGAGGAGATTTTTGAAGTGCTTCAACATGATACCCAACAACTTAAGAGTTTGGGCATGTTCAGATATAAAGGTGCCCATTTCCCACCATGGATGTGTAGTCCTACTCTAAAGCGATTGGTGATTGGCAGTTGCAAAGATATAGGAGGTTTGCATCAGGCTTTACAACATATGACTGCCTTGCACTCATTACAATTATACAATCTTCCAAACCTAGAATACTTACCTGACTGCTTTGGAAACCTTGTCTTGCTTCACGAATTGACTGTTTATAACTGTTCCAAGTTGAGGTGTCCTAAAAAGGGCCTAAGCCTTAGCAGAAGCGATGTCAGTAGTGATGTCAGAAGGAAAAGGGAGAGGACTGGCCAAAAATAGCTCATATTCCCCATATTAGAGTGGGTGGTAAACAATATGATTCAAGTGCAGGTATATTATGAATCCTATTTCTTTGTGTATTTATATATATCTGCAATTAACATGGTTAAGAAGGGAAAGGAATTTGGGGAATATTTTATTCTATGCATATTTCATAGTTTCATCTTATTCTGTTATACTGCACAATTTGTTTTGTTCTGAAACTGAAACTTGTTTTCTTCCTTGTGATAACAAGTTTTGCAACTTTGAGATCTGAAGATTGAAGATTTCAGAGTTCTTGGACCATGTGTTGAAGATTTCAGTGCTTCTTCCTTTCAGCTAAGTTCACAGTGAAGTATAGCCTACGATTTGACAAACATCTCCAGATATTTGTATTCTTTGCTCCTTTGCTTATTTGACCTCTCACGGTCTTTTTTATCGATGTAATAAAAAGTGGATTTGTATTATTTGTTATATTCCCTTTTCAGCAATAAAGAAGTTTAGGCCTTGTGTTTGTATAATTTAAACTACCAACTTCACCAAGACTGCTTGTTGTGCTTGGTAATGAAAATAAAGTATTTTATCCTCTATATTCAATGCTTTCAGCTTTTACAGGTTTCATATTCTCAAAGGATGATTTGATCTTTTTATTCTGTAACTTCAAAATATTGCGGAAATGCTCCCATTAGTTGACTCAGGGACCAGACTTGAGTATTTTCAATCACCTTGGTGATCCAACTTCATTACATACTAGCAAGCATTGCTAAACAAGAAAAAGAACAAAGCATCTAAAAGTGCATCTTTTATTTATAACATTTAAAAGTTCATTTTGAACACCTGTAAAAACAGAATCCCAGCTTACACATTCCAAACGTGATTGTAAGTTGTAACACAGTTCAAAACATTACATGTAGTACTAATTTACAAAACTCATAGCTAAACCTTTTTATTTATTTATGTATTTTATCTGAAAAAGCTCATCCTCGAATTAATGGATCGCAAAAAATAATTTCATCCTCTGAGCTATGACCATCCTTGCTTTAAATAATTAAGATAGGTGAATAGTTACCAATTTGCGAAGTACGATAATGCATCTCTTATTATTAAAGCGAGAAAGTTCTGCAAACAATTTTTTCTTTCTTTTGCATGCAATCCTGTTCAAATATTCACGTAAATTATGCATTAATAATTGTCCATGATTGACGGAATTGATTAGCGAACAATAATGATTTTTTTATTCTAATTTAGGTATAATAAATCAAAGTATATTAAAGATTAGAACGTTCAATTTATCTTTTTATTTATTATTCGTAATTTCAAACTCTATATAAATTTTGTATCTAATACTATATGTTATACAATTATACTAATCCTTTCAAAAAAAAATACTCTATTAATACTAAATATTAGAACATTCAATTTTTTTTCTTAATTTAAATTTTAATATTTAACATTCTATACAAATAAGCTGGATTGGTCTACATTAAATATCATTCTATTAATGATTTTATAATATTTGAATTATAATTATTTGAATTTGAATTTGAATTATAATTTTTCTGATTAGAAAATTTCCAAGAAATATTTTATACAACACCTCCGATTGATTTTTTTTCCTGAACAACACCTCTCATTGATGTTTTTCCATAAAAGAAATATACAAATATAATGGATACAAGAAATGTACAAATATAATGGGTAAAAGAAAAGTTGTTTTTCTTTCTGAAGTAATTCTAGTTGTTAACAATAAGCTATTTTGGGGGGGGGGGGGGGGGGGGATTAGGCCATCAACATTCATTTAATTGAGTAATTGAAGCATGAATAAAAAATGATTAATTGAAGTGCCATGATTAAAGAAATGTAATGGATAATACATTTATAAAGAAAAGAAAATTGACAATGCATTAAGAAGAGAAATAAAAGATAGATAAAAGGAAGTACAAGATTGAACCAAAACCTGGCATAAATGATAAAAATAGATGTGACAAGATGCTATGTCAATTTTACAAATTGAGCTGTAGCTTTTTATTGTTTTTTAATTTAGAGCTTTACCTTTTTATATATTATAAACGAATTTTAAAAATTAATTTTACTATTAATGATTGTAACTCTATTTATTTATTAGAGTGAAATTCTTTTACAATGATGTTCTTTTGTGTTCTCATTTAAGTGGTTTGAGTCTGTAACTACTAACTAGTCTTCACTTATCACTAATTTCTAGTAATTTGTTCTTTTGTGTTGTTCGCTGACAAAAAAGAAGTCGTCATGATCATCACTTTAGTCCACGTGCAAGTCCCCTAGCACAAGTGATTTTGAGTGGATGAGGAGGATAAGAAAGGAGACACGCAGCACTACCAAGGAGCATTCTCTATGACAACGCATTATCAAGCTTGCTTCAAATGTTGTTTTCCTAAATACTGTGTGGATTGTTCTTAGTTTGTTTTTTACAAAATATATATTTAAAACCATGGTTTGTGCGTATGAGACAAGGTCCCTACACATATAAGGCGGCTTTGTTATAGTGTTGTAGTTCTACTGCGGCTAGCTTTCTTATTGGATACTTCTGTGTTCTTCTTCCTTGTAATTTTCTAGTATGCACATGTTACATCAAACTGAAGTTTTTGGTTTTCATGTTTTGGACTTGTATACTTTGATGAGGCTGTGTATTTTTTTTCTTATATATATATATATGCTTATGGAGCTGCTATGCTTACTAGAATATAGGGTCCCTTTGCATTTGGTTTTCATGAAAACATCTTCGAAGTTAAAACTAAAAATTTCTGAAGCCTCAAGGGCACTGTGTTTGAAATGATACTCTTTTGACTTTTTTTATCATTATTATCAATCTTCTTTCTTCCTTTGCAAAATTAATGCATGAAGGAATGAAGGATATCATATGATTGCATAGCATTAAAGATCCGGACTAATAGTCCAAACTACAAGCTTACCATTAAATTGTTATCATTAGTTTGCATTTGAGTTTGCATCATAAGAATGACTTGGTAGAATTCACATGTTGGTGAGAATTGTCTCTGCACATTATTCATCAATGACTTAAATATGTTTTAAATATGTTTTAGATTCTTAATAAATGATCGATTTTTGTTTTGAATCCCTAATAAAAATTTCATTACATTATATCCCTTATATGCTAAAGTTTTTGTTTTGTTTTTTGTTGAGTTCCTGCAGTCACTTAAATCATAAGTGATGATGTGACATCATCTCAACTGCTGATATGTTTTGAAAAGTTTTGTTCATAAGATGTCATACTCAAAATAAAAATTTTAATATATCAGGGATCCAATTTTTAGGGACTCAATAATTGGTCATTTATCATGGACCTAAAATATATTTAAAGCCTTCATCAATCCTAGACTGCAAATTTTGTTAAACTTCTGTTTCCTAACTTCATATGCCTAGTCCAAGATGATTTATTTCTGTTGGTTATCATTTGGAACTGAAATGTTCTAGTATAATATTTGTTTTTATAATATATTTCAATCTTTCTCAGAAAAACATTCAAGACAAGATGACATTTAAGAAAGACTTTAAACAACAAATGGTGCCTGAGTGGGAGAAAGAGTACATGGACTATGAAGGCCTCAAAAGAATATTGAAAGAGATAAAAAACAGCAAGCAAGCTACACACAATAGGTCCTTGCATCACAGGCTCAGACTTGAAAGGGCATTCAGTGGAATACACTTGCATGGTAGCAATCATCAGAGAGAGGGGGATATTGAGGACCAAGTTATAGAAGTAAAAACATTACAACAAGATGGTTGCAGACAGTTATATAAGACCGACTTTCAGAAAAGCGATGAAGAAGGAGGAGAGGTTGAGGCAAGACTCTTTCAGAAGCTTGATGAAGAGCTCAACAAGGTCAATGCATTTTACAAGGATCAGGTGGAAGCAGCCCAGCATGAAGTAACCCTTTTGAGTAAACAAGTGGAGGCTTTGGTTGCACTAAGGGTAAAGGTGAAAAGTCCTGATACAGGTAAATACAAAATTCAAACAGTAGTTTTATAGTTATTTAAGCACATAGTTCTACTATTGGGAGGACTTGCAAGCTTTTACAGGCAAAATTTAAGAAATGTGCATCAACTAGATGCTTTTTATGTTGGGAGGATTGAGATAAAAGTCAACAGAAAAAAGATATAGGAATAGGATCACAATGTATTTGAGGCCACATTAAGTCAAATAAATGTATACTCATTATATGTTTTTCTATGTTGCCATGCTCATGTGAATATCTGTGATGTTTCATTTAAAATAACTCACTGACACTCATAGTGGCAATTTAGATGCTGTTAATCGATAGAATTAATTTATCTAGAGTAAATATATTGTCTAGAAGACTGAGTTTGACCTGAATCTGTAGGAATGAAACAGATTATCTCCTCACCTGAAGAGACTATGGATCAAAGACATCAGCAAAAAGATTCTATGGTTGGACCTGAAGAAAATCCTCTTCAACAGGCCAATAGAAATACTCATCATGAGGAGCAAGCAGAAGCAAACAATAATTACATCACAAAAGATCCCTTGGAAATCCTTGAGCACGTAAAGGTTGATAATGTTCCTCAATCTCCAATATCAACAATTAAAAAAGCTTTTACTGATTCCAGTGATAATGAATTGAGCTTCAGCAAAGAAGAGCTGAGAAAAGTTGAAGAGCAACTGAGACTTGTGTTTGTTGAGTTCTATCAGAAACTACTCCATCTCAAAGATTACAGGTAATAAACAAAGATTTCACGGACCTTATAATTACTAATAAAGCCAAATGTTCTTCGATTTCTGAAAGCCGTTTTGCCATGTGCCTTTGTATTTATACAAATGGATGCGACAGTTTTATGAACCTCTCAGCATTTTCCAAGATCATGAAGAAGTACGAAAAGGTTAGAAGTTTACCAAGTACTGCAGAAACTTCAGTTTTCTTCGTTACATTCTTCACAAAATTTAAATTGAACTGAAGGCATTTTTTTAAGAAAAAAACATCGTTCTGTTCAAAAACAGCATTCTGACAGTTTTGTTTGACTTCATTTTTTAAAAAAATATTTTTTTCGTAAAAGCATACATCAAGGGCAGCATCTGCAGCATACATGACAGTGGTGGATAACTCCTATGTGGGCAGTTCTGATGAGGTTGGTTTAGATCATATGTTTGCTATATTCACAGCTTCAATCATGATTATTTCTTCCTTGTAGTTCTTGTGATTTTTTTTTTTTTGTGTATCAAGATATATATGTAAAAGAAGGAGATATATTAAGGAGAGGAGCTTCTTTAATATTTTATTCATCTTCATTACAAGTTTGTGGGACAAACTTGTAAATCCTTCCTTCACATGACCCCTCTCTCAACTAGAGTGGTCAAGTGGATCTCAAGAATCTCTATTTATAGACCTAACATTCTAATCTTAAAAAGAGGAAACACATCTATACTTTACAGATAATGTGACCATATAAAGATGCTTTCTTAGAACTTCATAGATTCATTGATGCATTTTCTGAAGTTTAAAATGGATAGACAAGACAAATTTATTTCACTAAATAACCATATAAAGATGCTTTCTCTGAACTCATACTGCTCTTAAGATATCCTTGGAATTAAGTCTTCCTTTATTATGGCTATTTTGCACCTTTCTTCTTATTTATTTGTAATTGTGATTTGTGGGTAATGTCCGGTTTCCATACTCTGATCTAGAAAAATAGTTTGCCATCATTTTAAAAGGAATCTGTTATCTAAAAACTTTTGTAGTCATTCACAATTACATATTAAGGCTTGAAATAGTGTTATCCTTCCTTAATCCTTAACATCCCCAACCATCTTTGTGATGCTATCTGTTTCATCTGATTTTAGGTTAACTTTCTATTGGAGAAAGTGGAGTCTACCTTCATCAGAAACTTTACACACTCAAATCACAAAAAGGGGAGGAAGCTATTAAGGCAAAAAACAAAAACTGAAAGGCACAGCACAACATTTTTCACAGGTAAATACTAAATAACACAATGTCGGTTAGGTAATTTTATGTAAATGATTAAATCGAAGTATTGCTCTAAGCTATCTGATGAATGTTGAGTGTTGACTAATGTGTACCTTGCCTTGTTACTTAAAGGTTTCTTTTCTGGTTGCTTTGTTGCTCTATTCGTTGCTACAATATTAAGAATAACATCTCAACAATTCATAGAGAAGAAGGAAGGGACATTTTACATGGAAAACATTTTCCCACTATACAGGTGATTGTATTTTATAGAACCCTGTTTGCATATCTATCTATTGATATGCTGATCAGAAAATCAACTACTGCTTTTATTCTGTTTCCATAGTATTCATGATCACTTGATCTCTTTATTTCCAAATTATATTTTAAGATTGGAGTATTTTTTGCAGTCTATTTGGATATATCACTCTGCATATGCTTATGTATGCTGCAAACACATTTTATTGGAAGCGTTATCGGGTCAATTATCCATTCTTATTTGGCTTCAGGCCTGGAACTGAATTGGACTACAGAGAAATTTTCCTTCTAACCGCTGGTCACGCAGTGGTTGCACTACTATGCTTCTTAATAAATTTGCAAATCGAGATGAACCCAAGGGTTCGACACTATAAGACGGCTAATGAACTTGTTCCTTTGAGCTTAGTTGTTGTAAGATGCCTACTTTGGATTTAATCTCTTAGCTGACTATTTCATATATAGTTTCATAAGTACCTTTTCCTTGATCATTGATCCTCACCATAATTTTTCCTTAACTATATATACTTCAATAGCCTCTTCAATTTATTAACTATTGGTTTCTTGTGCAGCTTGTTCTTTTGATTACCTTTTGCCCTCTGAACATCATCTACCGCTCAAGTCGTTTCTTCTTTATCCGGTGCTTATTTCGCTGTATATGTGCTCCTTTTTTCACGGTAATGGAAAATGGAAACAAAGAGGCAAATTTTGAATGACATGATTAAATGGACTATATGCAACTGAAAATTGACTTATCTTGGCAGGTTAGGCTACCAGATTTCTTCTTGGCTGATCAGCTTACCAGCCAGGTCTTTTGCTCCTATGGATTTATTATTCATGTGTCACAAACATTAATATATTCTGAATTCATATTCTGATATCTTATTCCATGTTTTACTTTTGACTTTAGTTCCAAACCTTCAGGAGCTTTGAGCTTTACCTATGCTATTATGGTCTTGGAGAACACTCAAGGAGGCAAAAGAAATGTCATAGTCGTGGTTTCTATAACGTACAGTATTTCATCGTTGGCATCATTCCTTATTGGTTTCGCCTAGCACAGGTTCACAAAATTTTTTTCTTTGCATATGCCTTCTAAGTTCTATGTTCATCATGTGATCATGGCATTGTTTGTAGTGATAAAATATGTAGAGTATCTTCTGCCATTCAATTTATAAGGTAAAGTGTCATATGCTCTAATGCCTTTTGATGGTTTATTATGTCACTTTATGATTGGTAGAAAAGATAAATTTTGGTTGAAAGGAACTCTGTACGGTCTTAAAACCTTAGAAGAAGCTTTGAAAGACAGTTTCTGATTTAACAATGTTAACAAAAGTGACAGTTTGCTATATTTCCAGTAGAGAAGTTCACAAAAACACTTCTGACTTATATCCAAACAAGCATATTTGATGGGACTCTAGTTCATGTTTTCTATTCCTGGATGAATGGTTTGTAAAATTGGTTTGAATTTGAATAAATAAAAAATGACAACCACATCTATTCCTGTATCTGAAGTCCATAGCAAAGGTATGAAAAGCTATAAACTAGTGAGAAGACATTATGTTTACCTTTCTCTTGTTTTAAGATATCTTATTATATAAGCAAGGTTTCTAAACTCATGTTGAGGTATGTTTCATTGAGATACAAAAGCAACTTCACTAACTGAGCATATAATACTTGTATAGTGCATGCGTCAATTCTATGAAGAGGGAGACATCAACCGTGCATTCAATGGATTAAACTATCTCTCAACAATTATTGCCATGATCTTTAGAACTACCTTTGAACTAAAGAAGGGATTGAGTTGGAAGGTGTTGGCACTTGTAACTTCAGCACTAGCAGTACTTCAGAACACGTATTGGGACATTGTCAGGGACTGGGGGCTCCTTCGAAGGCATTCGAAGAACCCCTATTTGAGAGATCAACTTATACTTCCACACAAAAGTTTCTACTTCATAGCCATGGTAACAACAAATGAATAAGATGACCACAGGAGAAAGGGGGTGGGTTCTTCTATATATGGTTCTTGTATATTAATTCAATCTCTTGCAAATTCACAGGTCCTGGACATAGTTCTTAGAATTTCATGGATGCAGTTGGTGTTTGAAATGGATTGGAGCCCCCTTCATAAAGTGGCAATGATCACAGTTACTTCCTGCCTTGAGATTATTCGCCGTGGCATTTGGAACTTCTTTAGGTAACTTCTTTGACGTAAAAATTTGGCTTAAATGTTATTATCTTACCTGAAAAATATATTTTTAATTTATTATCTAAAATTCACTTTTGTTCTAACTAATAAAATTAAAAAGAAAACCCTGAAAAGTCTAAGAACGTGTTCTCGGAACTAACCGACGACATCGTTCTGAACATCTTCTACAACCTGGAAGACGATCCTCGCCAATGGGCTCGCTTAGCATGCGTCTGCACCAAATTCTCTTCCCTCATTAGGGATTTCTGTTGGAAGACCAAGTGCTCCCTCACCAACCCCTCTCTCCCTCCACAAACTCTCCGTCTGCTGCCCCGGCCTCCGATGATTCTCTTCCTCCTGCTGGTCCGTTTTTGATAACTTGTACTACGACACCCTCTACGTCCCCACTGAGTCCGAAGCGCTGCGATTCTCGGAATCCATTACCATTAGGGCAGGCGTGGCGGCTTCCCTCAGCGCTTGTAGCAAGAAGTGGAAGCTCTTCCGCGCGTGGGGCTCCCACCTCGCTTCGGGAACCTAGACCCTAAGCCGCGAACAAGGAAGCAAGCTGCTGGTGTGTCAGTTCCGCCACGACTGCCTGTTCGTGTGCAAATGAGAAGAAGAGAGTGGAGGAAGACGAGGAAGGAGAAGGTGGAGTGATTAGGCATGACATAAAAATTTGCCTACATCTACATGTCACTAATGAGGTGTTGATGTTGTGACATTCTATCCGTTACTTCATCACTTCATAAAATGAAACTATCCATAAATACAAAAGTGAAATATAAAAGTAAATTTTAGATAATAAATTAAAAATGTCTATTTTTTAAATATGATAAACATATTTAAATCTAAAAACTTTTAGTATGTTTGAATACATTTCTTCCTAAATATTTATTGGAAAAAAATAAAAATAAAAATAAGAAGAAAAAACAAAATAATTTTTTGCATAAAATAAAATTAACTTTATATAAATTAAAAATTATTTTTTAAGTAAAATTAATATGAGAGCTTCTATAAATTAACTTATGCATGCATTGCATTAAGTTAATTTGATTATGGAATTGGCTTTAGTATCTCCGAGATAGAATATTTTTTGTATTATGAGTAGTTCCAGTGTATTGAATGGAAGATATTGCATGACACTTTGTCATCAACTCAGGTTGGAGAATGAGCACTTGAACAATGTTGGAAACTACCGTGCCTTCAAGTCAGTCCCTCATCCTTTTAGTTACTATGATGATAAAAATGACAAGGATGATTAGTGGCGCCCCACTTCAGTGCATGATTACAGCAGCTGGAATTCATAGCAAAAGTGTACGTTGAATTGGATATGAAACATAGTATGAAAGAAAATTCAACATAGTATCAAAGAAGCCGGGACATATAAGGATAAATTGGTAAGTTGAACAAAGGATAAAAAAATAATATTTAATAGATTTGGCTTTTACTTCTTTACAGAGAAATCTTGATAAAAAAAAGAACTTCAGCAAAGAGATTGACTGTTAAGGAATTTTAGCTCAAATTTGCAATTATTGTGTTGGGCAATAAACGTTCATTTATATGTAGAGATATGGATACAAGTTACTGTAAGCCAAACTGTGCAACTGGCGTTCTTAAGTCTGTTTTGCTTGTCCATCTTTTCAACTAATCTTAATTTTACCTAAGTCTGCTATTTGAATATTATAAATATTTACTTAAAATCTGCTTTAACGTATAATTATAAGCTTAAAAGTATATTTGCAAGGAATTAGAAAAGTTATGGAAAAATCTTAAACTTGTGTGTTTAAACTTGTTTCCTCATTTGTGTTAAAGATAAAAAAAAATTATGGTAGTATCAAGGTAACAAATATAAAATCAACTAATAACTATGCAAGTATTAGTTTTTCAAATATAAAGAATTTTTAGCTTTTATTTGTTACAGCATTAATACTTGGAATAGGAAGTTAAGTAGAGCAACAACACATTTAAAATTTCTTAAATTCTTTAGTTACAAAAAGTAAAATCCTCTCAAGTGACATTGGGTGTCACGAATTTGTTTCGAGCATTAAAATTTTGATCTTTAATTTGTCAACATTAAAAGATCAAAATATTATTTTGGTATGTCAACACGAAGCTCACACTTGACAGGAAGACAATTACTGAATTTTATTCTCGGTGGTCCTTTATTATAGGTCACAACTAATTGTGACATGTTATGCTTTGATTTTGAAGTAAACTTATGGCATACTTCAACTACTTTTTAATCCCCTTTTTATATGTGAATCAAGAATACTCTCAATTTCTAAGCCTAATTGGCTTCATTTCACTTCACGAATTCCAAATTTTAAAAAAAAAAACACATGAGAATGCCTGATTGTTAGGGCAAACGTGCAGACATTTAGGACTGTCAATTACCAAGGTACAGCATCCATATTGAGTTGTGAAAAAAGAAATAAACATGCTAATTCACATTAGATGATGAGAAACCCCCCAGAGAGTATATTCAATCTGAATCATGTCTTCTCCTCTCCTTATCTTTCTTGTGTCTCTTCCTGAGATCTGAATCACGAGAATGCTCCTTCTCATGTTTCTCTCGTTTCTCTTGCTTCCTATTCTCGCGAGAATGATGCTTCTCATGCTTTTCACGTTTTCCCTCCTTCCTTTCTTCACGTCTTCTCTTTCTTCTACTTTCATCTTCTGAATCATCTTCAGTCTTCGTTGCTGGTTGACTTGGCATAGATACATTTTCCTCCTCAGCTGGTGTATCACCAAGTGAAAGCTTTGAAGAACCATGTTCTTCCCAAGGGCGTGGTTCTCTACAGAGTACAAACAGAAGGAAATGTAAGTAACAAAATATTGGTAGGGAAATCCTTGACAATAAATGAGATTGGTGGCATAATAGTTTTGTTGGCGAAGCGTATTTTCAAGTGAATAAAATATATTCAATAATTTAAAAGATAAATTTTTCAAAATACAACCAATCTACATTATTGCCAATTGCAATTGCGAAAGACCAAACAATGACAAACTAGAAACATGGAAGTGGATTGGTAAACCCAGCATAAGCAACTGAATATTCATGTCCAAATGATCTTATTGCCAATCCACACTATGTCTAAATATAATGATCTTATTGTCCATGTGACCAAAAGCAAACCCAGCAAGTTATTCTCAATCCAATCACTTTTTTATGATTCACAAGTCTTATAAGAAGTATTTTGGCAATATTCATAAAAGTTAGTTTATGGAAGGAGGATTTACAAGTCTTACAAGCAATATTTTGGTCATATTCCTAGCCAATGTGGGACATCTTTACACACATCCCTTACACATAGAACTGGACATCTTGTGCGTGAAATTTGTAAGACTATTCATCTACAAGTGACCCAATATTAAGATTGGATAGATACCATATTTAGAAACGAATCGGGCCTAACTCACACCCAAAAGCCAACTATTAATAAGAGGAATGTCCAAGTCTTAGAAAAAGTATTTTAGCCATATTCCTAACCAATGTGGGACATCTTAGCATTTTGTCATGAACTAAACCAAAAACTTAAAACTGTTAGGTGAAGAAACATGAAAGATTTTATAATATATTTCTAACAATGTACTAAAATCAGAAACAACTGAAACAGAAAATAGAAAAAATTAAAGTAAATATAAATAAAAGCAAATCTACTTTATTGCCTTAAAGAATGTTCTGCTTTCCTAGTCACTTCACCTTGCAAAACCAAGACCTTGAACCCTTGCTGCTTCAGCATGACCTGCACCTACGTCCTCTGCTGTAGACCCCCGCTTTACCAGTTCTGAAAACTCATGTTTATCAAGACGGTTACCTTGAGGACGGTTAGAACGCTTGGGAGCTAAGCCAAGAGCTTCCCTCATTGCCTGCTCTTCTTCTTCCTTAATTCTTTTTATCTCTTCTTTTGCAGCCTCCATTTCTGCATTTTGGGACTTTTTATCCCTGGTATACCAGAAAAGATCTTTCCCTGTTGAATTAAAAGAGGAGATTCAATGATGCTCTTTTACTAAACTAAGATAATAACAGTGAGCATTGCAAGAAAATTAGATCAATGAATTACACGAATGAAAGAGAAAGGTATATAATGAATACAATGAGAAGAGGTACTGTCCTCTATACAGGTTCAAACCTGAGAGATGGAACCATGGTCATGGTAATAAACAAACAAAAAAATAATGGAAAGTAAAATGTTTTAGATTCCTGCCCAGTTATAAAGTGATTTTCATTTAATTTTTGGGTGTGGCCCAATATGTGACCAGACTCACAAAATTCCACAGCGCAACTGAATAAGGATCTTCCAGGAAGATTGGTGGTTGATGTAAAAGGTTATTAGGGTGAACAATTTAGGCCCCATACAAAGTAGCAGTTAGGTTTTAGGTGTATTGGATTAAGGTGTTAGAGGAAGTGAACTTTGAATTAAAAAGTTGAAATTTAACCTAGATTTGGGATTAAATTTGTTCCACAGAGAAGACACTTTTATCAGATCTTCCCAATAGCATCAAATGTCATGTTCTATTTAAATTTTAAACAACCTATTTCACTGGATTTTGTAAATCAAAGACTGTCCAGTCAACATTTTAATTAGCTCAAACAAAGAAGACAAGACTAAGTTTGAACAGTTAACTGAAACACATGATCAAGAAGACTATAAACAAAAAATAGTTTGAATAACCATGTTGGAAAAAATATCATAAGGGAATTTTGGTGGTTCCTGTAGAAATATCTCCTTATTTATCTTTTTGCATTAGACAAAATACATATACACATTATAGAAGGCTATCAGCTTCCATAATGTCCTACACAAGAGGGGAGGTAGAACGATAGCCTCTATAGCTTTTTATAACAGAACAACAGGATATTCTCTCAATTTTAGTCTGATGGTATCCTCTTCAAACGAAAACACCAACTTGGGCAATGAGTATAGCACAGAACAGAGTTTCATTATTCCATTAGTCAATTCAAAGCATAAAACGGAGATATAAGGTTGGCCCAGTGGTTGGGGAAGTGTGAAGGGAGAAGGGAAGGGAGAGAGGTCACGGGTTCGAATCTCCACAACTGACATTTCTAACAAAAACTAACAAACTAACATTTGCCGATAAAAAAAAAAAATCAAAACATAAAACTACAAATACCAATTAAAGGCATGTTAATAGTCCTCCAAAATAATAACCAGAATAAAACATGCCAAGGGCAGCCATATCCCCCAGGCATCATGATGCAATGTCTGCTAATGTAACTAAGCAATGTTTTGCCTCCATGCCAAATGCAAGATTATAAAAACAACATGACATTTTCATGAATGCTGAGCTGAAATAAAGAAACAAATTTACCTTTCTGCCATCTTCCAACAGGAGCCTTGATACTGTGACCAAGATAGTTCTCCCTATGCTTATCAGCTTTCACATCCTCCCAAGTGAATTCTGGCCATCAAGAGTAAAACACAAACAAACATCAATATCATACATAGATAATTAAAATTATATGCATAAGTTTTTACTCCTAAGCATGAATTTTGTGAACATCATAATTCTAGGGTTCAATATGATCAACTCAGAAAATGAACATAAAAAAGACAAAACCCCAATTTGTAGAAACCGTCCATCACACCAAATTGAAGAACGAATTCGTGAAATTGGATCACGGAGAGGAAATTGGGAATTTCAATAACGATTCAATACCCAAAAAGAGAGAGAAAGAGAATTTTTGGAAAATAGCGAGAAAATGAACATGACTTACGATCTCGACCGCCACGAACGCCACCTCTTGTTGGATGATACATGTCTGCTCGTAATCACTGCGTTTTTTTCCTTCGTCTGTTCAAAAAGATTTTGCCTTTTAGTTATTCACCGCCTCATCTAAAATTTATTATGCAATGAAATAATCACGTTTAAAGCGCGTACACCCAGCGCTAGGGTTTGTTTGGTTAGTGGTATTAGGGATTGAGGTTGCTTTATTTATATAATTCTTCTCCTTGAGTTTTAAAAATTGTTTGCAAAATACTATGTAGTTTTGAAAAATTAATCATTGTTTCCCTTGTATATTTTTAAAATTTTAAAAGAATTAAAATTAAAGAAAAGCTTTAAAGTTTACATGATTAATTTTTATACATCATATTTATTTTTAATTTTATTCCAAATTAATCTCTATCCACAAAGAAGACTTAAAAATAAAAATAAAAAACATAAATAGTATTATGTGTAAGATCTTTAAATATTATTTTATTTTATTCCTTTGTATACGAAACAAAACTTAAAAAGTGAGTTTAGATATAATTAGATCTTACAAAATTAGTATGTAAGATGAAAATTATCCTCCACTTATATATATTTAATTGATCGTATCTCTAACTAATTAAACCACTAACCCACCACCATTAAGGTTGCAGTTAATTCGAAAACTTATGAGAAGATTCTAATGAAATAAAATACACCCAGCTCAGGTTTAATGTTTTGTTGTTGATATCTGATACACCAACAGTAACTTTATTTTTATTTTATTTTTCGATTTTTTATATGACTCTTTAGAAAAGGGGGTCCTTATTAGTTATTACACCATTCATAAGGTCACAAGATATAATGTTTTTTGTTTAAGAGAGGACTCGTGAGTTCTGATAAGCTTTTTAGGATAGACATAGAGCAGCTAAAGGAGTAAGAAAAGTACAAGATGTATCGAGAACAATCAAATTTTCGAACTTACAATTCATTTCCCATGACTTAGCCAACAGAAATGGCTTAAGGGTATGAAATTCTGATGTATTTCAAAATTACCAATACACCAAATCATTAAAAGCATAATATGTCAATTCATTAAAATCATATCCTTAAGATTAGGATACGATAATGGGTTACTCATTCTCTTTTTATCCTCTTTTTTTTTTCAATGTGTATACTAATTTAGATTGTCAAATATTCATTGAATGAAACTTTTAAGAGACGGATGAAGAAAAAAAAAAACTAATGAAGATATAATAAATGAAGGGGCATCTTTTGCTAGCCTCAACATAAGCTAATATTTCCTCTCATTTTTCTTGTTTATTTTTACTCTTTTGCTTTCCTTCCCTGGTTTCCTTGAAAATTCTTGAAATCTCTGATCTTTGGGCAGTAATCTTGATTCTTAACACAGCAAGTTAGTGGAATCAGTGCATATTTTGGATTCCATTTCCTAACTCATGATGATACCTGACTAGAGTTGTGAGGACCTAGCAAGTCATCACAGTTATTTTCCTCACACAGGCACTCATGAGGGTTGGCATAGAAATAGTCCTCCTCCTTTGGCTTATCTAATATAACTCTTCGCCGAGTTGGCTGAGCAATTCTCGTCTCGTGAACCCGTCTTACATCATTTGCAAACTCAATCCATGAAAGGGTTCCATTCTGATGCATATCAACCAATTCTACCACTTTTTTTCGATCCAATAAAATGGTCCTTTTAAAACCAGAATACCTGCACACAAACTAATCAGTAATAAAATTTCCACACATCATGTAAAATCAAACAGAACTGCTAAGAGAAATACTTGCAGCACACTCTATCACACTCTTAAAAACACTTTATCATTGACTGAAATTTATTGAAAATCACAAAATTTTGAGGGTCCCACTTATTTAATGTGTTGCACTAGTAATTTTGTAATTTTCAATAAAATTTAACCAATAGTAAAAAATGTATTAGAAAGAATATGTTAGAAAGTATGTTACCGATACTCTTCTTGCTAACAATACACTTGAAAATTTTCATATGGATCCCACTAATGGTGTGTTTGGATTGACAGGGAAGACCCAAAAATCACATAAAATACGTGAAAATTCGGAAGCAACAATGAGCTACTTTGCTTAAATTAATCGATCCAACATACACACTAAATCATTGGGACCAATTCTATTTGGGACCAACATGAAATTCATTTGTTTTAATAGAACGTGTCATTGTGTCAACATAGTGTGTTGGTATTTCTCAAAATCAAATTTCAATCTGCAAGGGTAAATACATACCTACGATGACCTTCCACTAGTTTTGCCATGTTCCCATCATAAGTAGGAACAAATGTGTTACTGGCTTCTGAAACCATAAAATCCAAGGCTGCCATCTGTGATGAATGATTCAGGAACTGCCGCAAATCATCCCAGGTTAGCAATGTGTCCTTTTTCACCTAAAATTGCAACAAAAAAAAGTCAGATGCTGCCATGCAGAATAGTTTTGAAGAGCAGAAATGAGGATTTTTTTTTTTTTTGATCGGCCAATGTTAGTTGTTAAATGTTAGTTTTTTTGTGAGTGGAGGGATTTGAACCCACGACCTCTTCCTCCTTCCCTTCCTTTTACCACCCAACCAACCTTATATCTCCAGAGCAGAAATGAGGATGACAGAGAGAAGATGCATAATTTAGATCAGGTCCAACCACTACAAGAGCTAGAACAATTTGCAACCATAGTTTTGAAAGGTTTTTAGCAGAATCAGCCGTGTACCTATGTGATACATATGTACATGGACAATTTTGCATAATCCCCAGAAATCCATTAGTCCCAATTATTCAGCATCAGCGCCATTTGAAAAAGGTCCAAACAATAAACAGAAAAGTGGTAGGAAAAACTACAATACCAATGAAAACTCACAATTTGTGGAAATGAAGCTCTCAATTGTGCAAGTCTACGTTCACCACCATAAATCTCACCAGCTGCAATATAGATCTGTGTCTCTCTACCAAAACCTAAGGCTCGCAGAACTAAGGCTGCCTCCTCTGGTGTCAAAGGACATAGACCCTGTGATCTCCTCTCATCAGAAACTATCTCCTTTTCTCTCCACCAAGGGAAGGCATATCTGAATTACAGAAGCAAAATCAACATTTTGTGGTTCATAGCAAAAATTCTTAAAACAAAGACTCTCCATATTAAGTGTGTCAAAATACTCCAAATCCAACCAGCAAGTGCCTCCATCAGCAAAAGTAACTAGCATCTACCATCAATCCTACCTATAATATGCTTATTTGAATTATTTCTCATCTCAAATCCAATAGGAGACATAATAACTATTTCAAATCAATGGTAATTTAGCTATGACAGGGAAAACAAACATGATATTCATTTGTATCTTCCCTGGTAATTGTCAAATAAAAGCAAGAATGACTTAAAACCCAATATATAGAGCCAAATAAGAAACATAAATACCTCAGCTGCTTGAGCTCTTCAGCTTCTTTATCAGTGCAACCGCAAGTACAACCTGAGAAAGCCAACATGTCCATCTCATATCTCAGATGCAACGCCACAAAAGGTCCCTTCTCATGAAGCCTCTGAATCAATTTGTGCCCCAAATTCTCAATTTGAGGAGTGAATTTAAGTGCCTGGTAATTGACACGACACCTGAGTTTCTGTAAATCAAGTGGAAGACCATTGTTTGCTAGACGGGTATCAGTTTTGTTGAAGTGTAACACCTTATGTTTTTCAAAAAGGGGTAAAATCTGCAGTTGGAATTAACAGCATTGGATTAAATTCAACATATGTACTGGTCATAATAAAGGAAGACTATATTAAAAAGTAATTATATTCTTACTTCTATACACTCAATGAAGTGCTACTTTTGAATTTTTATAACTAATTTGGCATTGGTACATCAGAAGCAACAGTCTAATTTATAAATAGTAAAAACAAGAAAAGCAACTTAAAGTAGTACTTCTGGTTTTCTTCATAATCATATAATTTCAATTTAATTGAAAAGTTGAAATGTCCCAATTCAATGCTAATATATTTCTTGATATAACATAACCAAATAGACTCCATATCTTCTCCTGCATTGCACATTCATCTCTCCTGTCATTTCCTTTTTGATGAACAGATACGAGATATTTAGGAAGAACACTAATGAATTTAATAATTTGCAGAATTTGAAATTCTCAGCCAATTGATGTGGAAACAATAGAAACCTCAGAGGGGGAGTCAGCGATGGAACCAAGAAAAACATTTGGGGGGGCAAAAATTTTCACATGGTAATCAAAATAAAAATGACTTAGTTTTACTATTAATAATTGTTTAAAATTTAGTTCAATGAAAAATAAAATATCATATATTTATGAAAGTAAATATAACTACTTTTGATACAAAGAAACCACATACATACAAAAAAGATTTCAAGCCATCAAGATCATGATAAGTATATCAGACAATAAAATCAAACCAGCACAAACTCATGGATATTTACAGAGACAACTGAAAAATTACAGTGCAAGTTCTCAGTTCTCACTGCATTATCAATAACAAAAATTAACAAGTAGTAAGTAAAGAATGATTTAGAACAAGAAATCCATAATAATGCCGAAGTCCCAATCAATTTGTAAAAGGACAAAATTACTGAAATACAACAACTACGTGACACTGCCATACAATCAGAAAAGTTAAAAGCTCCAAGTCCTTCTAAAGAATCCATGCAGTCTGAAAACTACAGATTTCAACTACATAAAAATAAAGGTGAACAATCATATCACAGTATCAAACTTAAATTGCAATATGCATATTATATGTTTTTGTCTTTTTGATCGATTGAAATTAAGCTAATAAAATGTGCACACCTGCTCCAAGTAATATTTTTCATTTGACCAGCTAACAGGAGGCATCTCCAGGGTAGAGAATCCATGTTTGCTACTGAACTTTTTGGGCACTCTCTTCACTATCCGAACTTCATCTCTTAAAGAATCAATGAAATGCTTCACATCAAAAATGTCCTCAAAATTGCTGCAAAAAGAAAACTAAAAAACTTAAAAATGACAAGGAGGCCAGCCAAATTAGAGGATACCCAACTTTTTAGAACAAAGTATATACCTAGGGTCTGCCCAGAATGATGTCTTATCAAGCTCTGGAACAACCAATGTGAGATTCAAAAACCGAGCAACTGTCACCATATCACAAATCTGAAACACCGCACCTCTAAATGAGTATTTTTGCTTGTCATACAATAGAAACAGAGGAATGGCAGAATAGGAAGTACAAACCGCAGCACGCATCTGATTCAAGCCGCCATTGCAGGAAACTCTAAGAAAACCATTACTTGTATAATTTCCTGTAAGGTTTCAGGTCAAAAGGCTTTAACATATACCAAAATGAGTTAGAAAATACAGGTAAAAACAACTAAATATCCTATCTATCAAACCTATACATTTGTAGGTATTGCTCTATACTAGTCATAGTATACCATTCGCAATCCTTTAAACAACTACAACACACAACAATGGAAATCAAAAGACGGGGAACAACAACAGACACAATTTTATTCCAGCACTCAGGAAAATATCAATACTAATATCCAAAACAAAACCCACAAGCAAACTATCTCAAGCAAGCAGCTTTGAATAAATCATGATCTATGCATAGAAAATAGTTATGAAAGAAGTTCTATAGAAGGACATCACATAAAACCTATGAATGGAGATCTTTTTGTAATATTTAAAAACAATTACCTCTTTTATTTCAACTTAGACAGGTACATGTAAAAATACCAGGCATGCACATATGCATGTCTTAAGATCAAGCAGTAGACCCTATGTTATTGTCATATTTGCTTTCCATTTAAGTTCCTCCTGCCACCCCAAACCAAAACTGAATGGGACCACAAATCAGTATAAAGCAGCTCGTCTTGCAGGAAATCCTTAAAACATGGTGATAAAACATCAAAATTAATGTCAATATTCAGAATCCAGTAAGATCTGATTTTTTCTTCGTTAGAAATTCTAATGTCCTGTACCGGTATGTGAAAAGATGAGGGAGTATAAATTAAGGTGATTTGGACACTTTATGAGACGGTCACTGGATGCTCCCATAAGAACAAGAGTTTGTTACCAAGAGCTCGACACAAAGAGAGGTAGAGGTCGACCAAAACTTACCTGGGGAAAGGTAGTTAAACAAAACCTAATGGGATATAGATTGGCGGACGGTATGTCTTAGAACAGAGTGGAGAAAAGTTATAAACTTGGTGGAGAGTTAAACCCAATAGTAGTTCTATGTTCCAGTCGTTTCGTTGTTTTAGTCATTTTCCTCTTCTTTTCTCCCTTCTTTTCACCTCTCTTTTATTTTAACTTATTTTTTCTCTCTTTTGTCTTATTTCCAATTTTTTTCCCCTCTCCCTTTCTCTTTCTTTGTCTCATTTTCGATTTATCATTGGGTTCATCTACCACCGCCCCAATTAACTTGGGTTAAAGGTGTTGTTGATGTTGATGTTGAGAAATTCTAATGCCTTCATCATGTATCCCCCAATCACAACTTTATAATAACCCAAATGCTGTTAGAAAAACCAAGTAATGACAACCATAAGGTCATTTTAATGATAACAATCATAAATCCATACATCATCGATGCTCCAAAGAGATTTCACAATCCACAAATCTAACAGAATTTGCACCTACTTTTAGTTAATGACAACCATAAGGACCATAATACGTCTAACAACAAAAATAACACAAGGGCAATAATTCACATCAATTTCATTGCTCATTATGCTATATCCACGGTTACATTACAACTTCAAATGGAGATATAAGGTTGGTTGGGTGGTTAAGGAGGGAAATGTCGCGGGTTTGATCCCTGCTGCTAACAAAAATACTAACAAGTAATATTTGCCAATAAAAAAAAAAAAACACTACAACTTCAAATTATTCATTTCAGCGAACAAAAAATTAGTTGTAAGACAAGTAAAGTATTCAGTAAAGAAACTAACTTGGACGAAGAACAACAGGAGGCGATTGAGCAACCCCATTGTCCCCTTGTATTGGAAGCTGAACTTGGGTTATGTGATATATACCATTAGTAATCCCAGAAATCAAATGTGAATGCCATAGTTCACTCACTGTCACTAACTGAACCAGACACGTCCACACCACAATGCTTGAGCACACACGAATGAACCAAATCCTCAAACGTGTCCTAGGAATCACAGGACTCTGAAGTTTATCACACCTCACTTGTATACCCTCTGATCTAACCTCCATTTCTCAGCCACACACCTCATTGCCGCTTCATCGAACCTTAAAACCTTCACGCATTTTTTCCAACATTGCCACAAAATCCAAATCATCATAACACAAAAAATACAAAGATAAATAAATAAAGAAACTCGTTAATGCACATTATAACAATGCAAAAATTCGCAACCCCATGAATCCCTACCTCGGGCACAAACAATGCAACAAAGTGAATGAATCTTTTGGAGAAATTGAAACCCTCCCAGAATTGGATTTGATGCAAATTATCGTTTGGGAGGCTCAAAAAAGGATCTTTTTGCTCCAACAGAATTTGAAGCTCTTCAAGAATCAATGGCGAAAATTTTTTTTAATAAAAAAAAGGTGTTGTAGAGAAAGATTGGGATTGCAAGAAGATACAAAGATCCAAGAACAAGGGAGTGAAGGGATAGGATCAAATCTCAACGACGAAAAATCGGTCTTGAAATGCATTTTTGGATTCCCTTTTCAGGATTTTTTTCTCTCTCTCTCTCTCTTTTTTTTTTTTTAGCCTTTTCTATCCCACACCACGATTTCGCCAATCTCAATGGAAATCTCTCTCTCTTTTCCACAGAAAAAAAAGTACGTTTTCTCTCTCTCCCCCCGATTCTGATTTTCTCGCTTTAAGTTTTAAAAAGGAAATGAGTATACCCACATCGGTTACCGTACTAGTAGTATTTCTCAAGAGAATGATGCAGTCAAAATGGATAAGGATAACTAACAAAAAAATGGGAAAAATTAAAAAATTCGTATGATTCTACTATTATAATTCTAACAACGTCTTAGCCTACAGTGAAAATTCTAGAGTACTGAATATTCATTATTTCATTGATAATTATTTATTATTTAGATAAAATATAATCTAAATCTATATTATATATATATGGGTTTAATTTCTTTTTTCATGAACTTTTTTAGATGTTCGTTTTTAGTCCTTGATATAATTTGGCACTTGCTATATTTTTCTAAGTACATTTTTCTTTTTTTTAACTCAAATAACTTTATTTTAAATTATTTTTTATTTTTCACACCATGTTATACGTCCCACCTCACCACACCCCAAAAATCCACTTCTTCCATGTCAACATAATATTTCATCGTACTTTTTCTTTATTAGAATTCTTTGACTCTTTCACTTCATTTGTTACACTAATTCGATATGTTGTTTTAATCATTTCTTTCTTTCTCACTTTATTGATTTTAGTGATATGATAACTTTATTCTTTTGTCACAAATTAGGAAAAATGCTTATAAACTTTGAGTCACCATATATAGTTTGTACATATTGTATAATTTGATTAGAAGTTGAAGAAATGAGATATAGATATATTAAAACCTTTTTTGTGTTAATTTACTGAGATTATTATCTTTTTGGATTTTGAAATATATACAAAATATTTTTTATTAAATTTTGAAAAATATTTTTTTGAATACAAAAATTGAACATCATTATGAAAAAGTACTTCCAAAACCTATTGTTGTGTATTTTAAAAAGTACATTCCATAATGTTATTTAATTTTTTCTATTAAAGATGTTCTCATTGAGGACAAGTGGCCTTGGGAGCTTTTGTCAACGCCTATAACGGAGGATATATACTAAGAAAAAAAAATCATGGATGTTCTGAATTCTAATGCTGAAAATGTGATCATGTGGGGATCTTTGCCGAATGGAGTGCATTCTACCAAAGTTGCCTTTAAGTGGATTACAAAAGAGCCTTCTATTCATTCTACCTCCACAGAGAACTGGGTATGGGTCTGGCACATTAAAGTACTTGAAAAAATCAAACACTTCATCGATCTGGCTTGCCTTTCACGGCAAGCTCCCTAGTAACCTTGTGTGGTTTATGCGACACCTTTTATTTTGATTTATCTTGTTGCAGGTGTGGTGCTTTAGTGGAGGACTTGACTCATTTGCTTCATGACTATACTTACAACAAATGAATCTGGGAGCTTCTCAATTTCATCATCTATCTGCATTTTATGGATCATGATAGCCATGCTTGGATTCAACGTTTTTCAAATCATTGCAAAGGTTCACCTTTTGCTTGTACCTGTTGGTTTCTTTGGAGGGCACATAATGTTCATGTTTTTGAAGACAAAGAGTGGCCTGAATGGTATACATTATAGACCAAATTCAGACAACTCTTCAGATGCTCAAGGGGAAACCCGGGTGATTCCAGGTTTGGAGGCATCATTCGAGATCATCTTTTCCAATGAATAAAGGGATTTATGGATCTTGTGGGTATCTGACGAATATTCATGCTAAGCTCCGTGCCATTTTTCACAATTTGCAGCTAGCCTTGGAGTGCGAGTTCAATTTAGCCAATTGCGAGAGTGATTCAGCGACATCGCTTCATTTGATTAATAGCCTAGATGACACTCAAATGCATCCTTATGCAGCCATCTTGCGCAGGATAACAAATTTTCAGAACATGCAATGGGATTTATCTCTTTGACGTGTGTATAGGGAGGCCAACCAATGTGCTGACTTTCTTGCAAGGCAATGATCTTCATCATCAACCGTTTTTGAAGTTTTAGATTCTTGCCCAGTTGTTTTGAAGCAATTACTTTTACTTTTATTAGATACTTTTAGTGCTACTTTTGTTAGGTTGTAGCATGTTTTTTATTTTGCTTTTATTTCCCACTCAAAAAAAATGAAAATGAGATGATTGACAATTATGTGTATATGCACTAAGTTGTGATTACTAACTTGTATGCTTGTGTTGAAAGTATAATATTATGTTGATATATATATATATATATATATATATATATATATATATGAGGTGGATCAAACAATATTATGATAATATATTGAGATTTATAAGTTGTTTGAGTATCATGTTATGATAAGTGTGTGAATTCATGATTCTTTTATATGTTTCATGCATCATATCATGTTATATTTTTTTGAGGTATGTTGTTGAGCTAATTCAAGTGAGTATTAATGAGTTGAAGTATGACTTTGTTCTTGGAGGTGTTATCTAGAATCTTTATGTGGCTCATGTTAATGCCATGTTGGAGTATCCTTACTAGATGTGGTAATCTTGAGACACCAATGACAATTTCATCTCCATGAGAGTGTGATGTTGAGTTTCCCATAGTGTGAAAATCTAACACAATATAGCTCTTAAATCGAAACATTAATCTAACAATATTTTAAAAAGTTTGAATTTTATTTTATCAAATATTTTAAAAAGACATAATAAGTGTATTAACAAAGAAATTTGAAAAATGATAAGTTAATAAAAATTATATATTTTCTAAGATTTTAATATGTGTGTAAACTCCATCAAAACTTTAGTTTAACAATAGTCATTTATTTAATTCAATTATATATAATCCACTTCAATATTTTAGAGCAACCATATGGGAATTTTAACATCATAATAGTTATTGATTTTTTTTTAATTAACTATCACTATAATTACTTGATTTAGGATTTGGTCACACTTAAAGCTACTCACTCCTCCAAAAGAGTGTATTTTATTGAACACATGTTATTTTCCAATAGTTATTGATTATTAATTTTAAAATATTGATTTATTATATTGTTATAATTATCATCTTTTATATTTTATTAAATAAAAATAGAGAAAACTCATCAAATAAGATATAATATAGTATTAATTTAAAATTTGATTTTTAAATAATTATTAAATTTAATATTATCAAACAAAACTTATGTTTTATAATATTATCAAATATATTTCTTAAGATATATTACTACAGAAAACGGTGGCACACTCCGTGGGGAGAGGGTGCAAAAATTTAATTTAATAATATATACATATTTTTTTTGTTTTTAATATGTTTTCATCCATGTTAGCGCTTCCTTTTTTGGTCGAGTAAATTTATTTTTTCAATTTTAATTCATGTAAGTTAGTGTTTTTTAATTTTGAGATTTTTTTGTTTATTTATAATTTTTATAAGTTTGTGTTTAATTTTAATCTCTTTAAAAATTTTAATTTTCTTAAGTTCATCTTTACAATGACCAAAATTAAAAAAAGACAATCTTGTAATAATGACTAAAAAATAAACAAAATATCTTATATAAACTAAAATTAAAAAATACAAACTTACATAAACTAAAATTAAAAAAATAAACTTACACATGAAAAAGTTAATACAAGATCAAAAATATATTTAAATCATTTTTTTTCTAACATATCCATATTTTGTTAATTAAAATTTAAATAACACAAATAAGGAATGGAATCCAAATTAGCCGACCAGAATGAACGTTGACGTGCATGATCCAGTGAAATACAAACACGTAAGAAACCAATTTTTGACCACATTAATTAATTGTTACATTGTACTTTCTACACTAACCCTTGTACTATATGAAACCAAAAGAATCAGACCCTAGAAACGTACATGTTTTGTTTCACTACCTCTCCCTAATCAAATAATCACACAATGCTAGGACTAAACCCACCACCCCCTTTGCTGCTAGCGCTTCTTCTAATTATTGGACTTTTTTCATACTCAGTTCAATCGCTAAGGTTTGAATTGCAATCTGGCCAGGCCAAATGCATAGCCGAAGACATAAGAAGCAATGCAATGACAGTGGGTAATTACAGCATCACCAATCCCCTCGTCGATCAACCATTGCCCGATTCACACACAGTCAGCGTTCGGGTATAATTCTTTGGTCCTTTTCAAGTATGGTTTAAGGTTTTTATACGATAATCAAGAAATGTTATGATAAAATACCTATCAATTTTTTGATTGTACTCTCTTTCATCATCATTTCTAATTCACAATTACTGGATGCATATTTTTTTTTTCTACTTCCAAAATTAAAATGTAATTTTGAATAATTTATAATGGAAGAATTTATATTCGATTTCTTTTTTTGTGAAAAATTATTTTAGACCAACAATACTTATGCATCATGAATGAAATTAATTTCTAACTCAGTCATTATATGTTTGGATTACAGTTTGCAGACTAAAACTCAATTTATAAAAATATCCCAATAATTATTTCTTCTAAATTTAATTTTTAAACTAAATTTTAGTCTCAAATATAATTTTTTGAGAAACAAAATATGATATAAAATTCATTTTTCTCTATAACATACTTTTGGACCCTTCTGCCGGAAATTCATATATATCCTGAGTTGGGGACACCTGTCTGGTCATGGAAAAAAATATAATTTGATAAAAAAAAAAAAAGAGTAGTGAATAGTAGAGGGGAATCAAACTTTTTTGGTGCCCTTTTTCAGTTGTTGTGCACTTGTGCTAAATTGAATTAATGAAATGGTGAATTGGATTGATGGGTTATTTGATTTGTGTCAGCTGACTTCGAGGGTTGGAAACAATCTTTATCACCAGAGTGAGCATGTTCAATCGGGGCATTTTGCATTTGTGGCAGTGGAGAATGGTGACTACATTGCATGTTTCTGGATTACCCATCATGAACCCCAGATAACGATAACAATTGATTTCGATTGGAGAGCAGGTATAGCTGCCAAGGATTGGTCCAATGTTGCTAAGAAAAGCCATATCGATGTAAGTGGTTGTGTTATGTGTATTTGTGTAGTATATATAATATACAATATAACTTTTTTTAAAAATATACAGCACATAATTATATATAATTGAAAAATGTTTGTCTTACATTTCATTTTATTGACTTTTATATTCATCTTAATCACTTATTACACAGAAGAAGGAGAAAGTAAAAGACAATACTCCTTTTCAATAATAAATGAAAAATTAATTTTGACATTCTTACTAAGTGTTTAGAAAATAAATAAGAAATAGAAATATTAATAACATATGATATGATTGATAGATAATTTTATCATTTAAATATGTGATCATGAGATCGAATTCTGACATGTGTATATAGAAAAATATTTGTTGGGAGATGTCACTCCTTAAATGGATTTTAATATTTCAATGGATTAGTCAATAATTTTAGGACGAGGAATATCTGGTTAAAAAGAAATGAGAAAAATGATGGGATCGATGTAACAAAAGTGTAAAGAATTATAATTGATACTGAATATAAAGGTGGATGTGAAATGTATTAATATGAAACACTTAAAAGAAAATTCATGTGAAAAGAAAAAAATTAAAAAAGAAAATGCTAAAAAGTATTGCAAAGATTTGTTGAAAGAAAAATATAACTCAAATCCTATATAGTTGAACTTAATCCCACAATAATATGCCTAATGATATGATATAGGATGATTTTCTCAGCCCTTCAATTCTCTCACCCTCCAAGCCCCAACTTTTTCTTTTTTTTATGACTTCCCTTTGATTATTAGATTTTCTCAAATCTCAATCCTTCAATTCTCTGATCCTTTGATTACTATATTAGTTGTCAGAGTTGTGATCTTTGATATTTTAATGTTTGATAGAAAGAAAGAAAAAAATTCATATACTGATTTGTTTCACATGTGCCAGAAAATGGTTCTAGAGCTACAAATTTTGCAGGAAGTTGCCTCTTCCATTAATGAGGAGACTATCTATCTTCGTAAACAGTAAGCGTGCACATTTGTACATGTATATTATTCTATTCTTAATTCAAATTTCAATTGCATTGTTCTTATTCTATTTACCACTTTCTTTCAGAGAAAAAGAATTGGAGCTGCATGACTCCACAACCAACACCAGTATGTTCTGGTTGAGCTTGCTTTCATTTTTTATCTGCATGACAGTAGCAGGGTTGCAACTATGGCACTTGAAGACCTTCTTTCAGAAAAATAAAATCCTCTAAATTTTTGTCATACCTTATACATTTTTCTCATATTGTGCTGAGTGGAATCAGTTTATTATAATAGGATATACACCTAATGGAGGCTTCTAAAATTTCTGAGTTTGTTTCTTTTATTCTGTTGAAAAGTAGATAAGTTCATGGCAAATAATTCTTAAGGAATTATTTGTGTTTCTCTTATAACTTGAATTTGGACCTAATTCAACTCCAAACTCCAAAAGCTATTTGAGACTTGATTTTCTCCAATAGTTCTTAATTTATTTAGACTGTTAGAAAACATGCAACATCTGATAGGTTATTATGCTCAAACTATGCACTCCTATTCACAATAATATGCTGGTTTAATCTACAATGTGTGAATATTGCCAAAACATTTCATTTAATCAAATTCTTGGAAAAAATCAAAACAGTTATATATATATATATATATATATATATATATATATATATATATATATTCAGGAAGGTCATGTCACGTTTCTTGTAGCACTATATATCATCATTAATAATTTTGGCATAGGTTCAATCATTATATTTTTTACGTTTTATTTAAGTAAAAATTAATATACTCACATCTATGCATAGTAAGATAAATTTAAAATATATTTACTTAATATTTACAATAAAGGAGTATTTAAAAAATACGTTTTACGGTGTTCATCCTTAACTGTGAGTAAGAAAACTATTTCTTTTCCAATCAAGTAACTAACAAATATCAAGCATTTTAACATAATATATATATATATATATATATATATATATTACAGAACATCTAATAGAGCTTAAAAAAATATTGTTGTCACTAATTTTCTAAGAAAGAATTCAAGGAAACCTCCTTATGTTCGTTGTAATTTAACTATCCCTCTTTTCTTTTCTATCTAATTGCTTATCAATAACATAATATGTGTGGACTTATTTCTCTACAACTAATTGTTTGGTTTTAAAAATTAAAACCAAAAAAACTCGACTAATATGAAACTAATTTCACGTCCATTAATAATAAAAGAATAAAATAAAACTTAAAAAATAAACAAAAGGTATCATTACAGATAAAGTGACATAAAATATTTAATGTGAGAGCAAATTTTGACTTAAAAAAATAATATATAGATAAACATGTGTTTAGAAAAAAATATTAAACTAAAATTAATATACACGTCAATCTATGATAAGATAAACTTATCATATATTTAATTAACATAATAGAAACGCAACGCAGATACACAAACGTTATATTTCTATTGTACAATATGTAAAAATTATAGCATAATAGAATCACAATAGCGCAATAGAAATGCAGACATATTGTCGCAAAAACATTTGTGTATGCTAATTACTTTAAAAGTTATTAATGACGAATTATGATCGGACCACAATGTAAAAGTATTTTACACTATCAGCGTATGACCATTAAACTCTATTTCTAATAGTTTAAAATAGAAAAAAATCAACCATAATTCCCAATTCTCCTTGTATATCTCGCAATCATTCTCTCCCAATCTTCTCAACACCCACCAGATTGAGCCTTGGCTTAAATTTTTGGGTGCAAAACCATTCGGGTGCATCATCATCCTAGCAATTTTGGTGTCAATCTTCTTAACATAGTCAATTTCAGATTAAGCCTTGGCTTGGATTTCTGGTGCAAAATCATCCTAGCAAGAATTCACTCTAGAAGGATTGTCATGTCCCTCTAAATATCATTTTTTTAAAGATTAAATCACATTAAAACCCATGATTATTTTTTTGTTGGCAAATATTAGTTCTTAATTATTAGTTTTTTCACTTTTTGGTTAGCAAGGAGAACCGAACCCACAAATTTTCTCTCCCTCTCTTCTTATCCTTTTACCTCCAAGTCAACCTTATAACTTCATATTAAATATCATTATTATGTAATTGGAATATTCAGAACTAAAACATGTTAATATGATTAATACAGTCATTAAAGTATTGATAAATAGGTATTTTGTGTTATATTTGATATGAGTTTTAGCCTTGTTTTTGTATGCTTTTGACTTAATTTGTTGGCAAAACTCATGGAATTCTTCGAAGTGTGATGCAAATAGGGCAAAATTTTAAAAATGGCAAAATTCATGGATTTTGGCAAGAGTACCAATTCACGCAAGTAACAAAGTAATAAATAAGTATTGTATCCATAGGAACTTGTGTGATAATTGGATAATTTAAAGTAAGAATTGTAGACTATGAATGTTGACAAATTTAAAGTAACCACAATTTAAAGACAATTGTATAAAAGTAAAGCATTTAAATGAAAATTGCTGGGATTTGACTTCATTAGATCAACCTAACATGCATCACTAATCATTCCTATTACAATCCAGTTGATTGAATTTCCCAATTACAATCAAATAAATAAAATCATGCAGTTAGGTGATCAAGCTAAGAGCAAGTAATTAGGCATGAAAGAAACAAATAACAACACTTAGTTAGATAGAAGAACGTAATAATTACACAAGAAGGAGATTCAATTACATCAAACCCCAAAAAGAAGGGAATTAACAAGTATATCCATGGGAGGAGGATAAAAAAACCCCAATAGGTATGTATCCATGGGAAATCTATACCATATAGTTATGTGTAAATGAAATATGTGTGGGAGAGTTGCAAGTATATATAAATGATAAAAAAAAATGTCCAGGGGTCTAGCTCATGAAATGTCTCCAATTCCTACGGATAAAAAATTAATTTATTTGGTATACAAATAATAGTTTTTGAATATAAACTGACCCCCCAATCTTCATTGAGTCAAATACAATACAAATAAAAAACAAAATTGGAGCAGCCACATTCACTCAATTTGCAATGTGAGACCTGGAAAAGCTGTGATGAACTAATAATGGTCACTTGTTTCACCTTATGTAAACTTAATTTTCATGTTATTATTAAGCTTTTTATTGAGAAAATAAAAATAAATAGCAGATAAAAATAGTGTTTTGTAGGCTTAAATCTGTTTTTAATTTCTCAAATTTAGGTCATTTTTTTTGTCTTTCAAAATTAAATTTGTTTTTTTAGTCTCTAGAATTTTAAGGTTGTTTTTTAGTCTCTAGATTTTTAAGTTTTTTTTTTTTAGTCCCTCTCTTTAGTATAGGTTAAATTGATGACAATGGGGCTTTTTTTTTTTTTTTACCAAATTTGTGCAATATTTTAATTAATTATACAAGTAGGTAGATTTCAAATAAATTACAAGAATGAGTAATTCATGTATCGGAACAACACGATTTCATATGGGAAGAAATTGTCATTGTAAAGATGACTTTATTTTTATATTATTTTTAAATAAAGAAATTATCATCTAAAAGACATTTTTTTTATTCTTTTATGTTAATAAACTCAAGTCTTCTTTTCAAAGATGATTTCATTATAAACATGGTTCTCAATTTTATTTTATTTTTGAAAAAACAAAAGGATAATAGCAACATGCAGATAACTCAGGATAGGGATGAAGCTACTTAATTAGACTTAGGAGCCACGAGGGAAGTGGGGTTCCTTAAAATGGTTGAGGAGTCTGAAAAGGATTTCATTGTTGTAGTTTCAATAAAGCAAATATGGAATGATGTAAAGAAAATACTAGAAGTGAATTTAGTTAAACCCCACTAACAACATTCATTGTGATACTAGACATTGTGAAGATGTCAAGCATCACAACGAATGTTGTTAGTAGGGTTTAACTAAATTCAATTATGTTATTTCCGTTACACCATACCATACGTGATTCATTGAAAGTGAAACAATGGAATCTTTTTCACATTCCTCAACCATTTTAAGAAACATCCACTATCCTCGTGACTCCTAATTCTGAGTAGCTTCATCCTGAGTTATCTGCAAGTTGCTACTATTTTTTTGTTTTAGAAAAGTGAAAACCATGGTTATACTAAAATCATCATTAAAAGACTTCAATTTATTAATACAAAAAAATATACTAAAATCATCTTTCAGATGACAATTTCTTGATTTAAAAAATAAAAAAAAAATTCATATTTACAATTTTACATATGAAATTATATTCCTAACACTAAAGTTATCAATTGTCGTAATTTATTTGAAATCTATCGATTTCAGTAATTAATTAGAAAATTTGCACCAATTCGGTAAAAATGCCTAATAATGGATTCACAATGTCATGATTTTTAACTACCAAAACTTATGTTTTATAAAAACAATTTTTTTAGCCGTTTAAAAATGTAAAAAAAAAAGAAGAAGTATTATTAGTACTAGGTTTCATCGCACCAGTTTTGGTAAAAAAGCCAAACAATGGATTCATAATCTTAGTTGATATTGTTTATTTTTTCAAGAGTGAGTTATATATCTAGTTTTACACAAAAATTAATAATAAATATTTTTTTGTCAAATTTATTATTTATTAAATAATTATTTTCAAAATTTAAATATTTAAATAATTGTGTAAAAAAGTTCAACCCCTTTTCATACATACCTAGAACTGACCTTGATTATATATAATTATATATTATTATTCTCTTCCATATTTCCCATTATTAGCTATTATATAGTATATGTAGAATTAACAATGGATTAGAGAGAAACATAGATAAAAATAAATAAACTTTAAAAAAGAGAATTACACATGTAAAATTAATTATAAATTCTTACCTAGGTTTTTTTCTCTCACAAAAAATTCCACAACTACTAGATTAATTAAGTTTACCCGCAAATAAATTCAAGAATAGAGTACATATAATTTTTAAAAATATTGAAAAAGATTAAATTTGAGATTAATTATGTAATTAAGTAACTCATTAGCATTCCTACTCTATTTATGCCATCAAATATTTATTTGAAAATTTGGAAAAGTCAAATGTTTTCTATTATTTAGAGCAATGATTAACGCTCCTTGTAAAAAAATTAAGGGCAAATTAAATTTAAATATAAACAAAATAACAAATATAAAAAATGTCAATTCTCATGTTTTACCTGTAAAAAGCCAAAATGTTGTACCCATTCATCAATTCTTTCATTTTCTTCTTTGGTACATGGTGGAAAACTAAACACCAAGAATACATCAGCAGGTTAATAAGAAATGTTACATCACTGCCCAAACATATTCTCCATTGTGCTAAAAAAAATTAATTACCAAGGAAACAAATTGTTTAGCTTAATTAAGAGTGTTAAAACGAGAATCCTCCCAAGACAATAGTTTAAAGGGAGTAGAAGATGTAGGCCTTTTTATAAAATTTATGTGGATGACTGGGGTACTACTTTAATTGTATGGTGACACATTCAAGTTCTACTTGCACTTATGAATATTTTAAAAGGTAAATATAATTACAAAGCAAAACACATACATGTTGCATGAATGCCATGTGGCTAAGCATACATATAAATACTTAAATATTAATATTATCGTGCATGCGTAGTTGCGGAATGATTATCATATGGTGAAGCTTACACACAATCCATCAATTGAAACAATCACATTAGTTTCATGAAAATTTTAAAACGTTAAAAAAATCATAAAGTAAGATACATACTTGCAACATGAATACCATGTGGCTAGCTAAGCATACATATAAATCATTAAATATTAATATTGTCTTGTCATGTGTAAGTGGCATCATTGTCATGTTGTGAAGCTTACACACAAACCATCAATTGAAACTATCACATTAGTTTCATGAACATTTTAAAAATTAAAAAAAAATCAAAAGGTAAGATACACACTTGCGGCATGAATGCTATGTGGCCAAGCATATGAATAAATCATTAAATATTAATATTTTCATGTCACGGGTAGTTGCGGTGCATGTGGTGAAACTTACACGCAATCCATCAATTAAAATTGTGTCTTAGTTTCACAAATATTTTAAAAGTTAAAAATCATTATATATATATATATATAAAAGAATTGGAGCACTGACGTTCACTCAATTTGCAATGTGAGACCTGGAAAAGTTGTGATGAATTAATAATGGCCACTTGTTTCACATTAGGTAAACTTTTCATGTTATTATTAATCTTTTTATTGAGCAAATAAAAATAAATAGATAGAAATAAAAGTGTTTTGTAGGCTTAAATATGTTTTTAATTTCTCAAATTTAGGTCAATTTTTTTTTGTCTTTCAAATTTAAATTTATGTTTTTAGTCTCTAGATTTTTTAGGTTGTGTTTTTAGTTCCTCTCTTGTGTGAGTTGAATTGAGAATAATGGGCCTTTTTTCTTACCAAATTTGTGCAATTTTTCTAATTAACTATAGAAATAGGTAGATTTCAAATAAATTACAAGAATGAATAATTCATGTATAAGAACACAATTTCATATGGGAAGAAATTGTCATTGTAAAGATGACTTTATTTTTATATTATTTTTAAATAAAGAAATTGTCGTTTGAAAGACGATTTTTTTTTTTATATTTTTATGTTAATTAATAAACTCAAGTTTTCTTTTCAAAGATGATTTCATTATAAATATGGTTCTCAATTTTTTTGAAAAACAAAAGAATAATAGCAACGTGCAGATAACTTAGGATTGGGATGAAGCTACTTAGACTTAGGAGCCGCGAGGGAAGTGGGGTTCCTTAAAATGGTTGAAGAGTCTGAAAAGGATTTCCTTGTTGTAGTTTCAATGAAGTAGATATGGTATGATGTGAGGGAAATATTAGAACTGAATTTAGTTAAACCCCACTAACAACATTCATTGTGATACTGGACATTGTGAAGAATGTCAAGCATCACAATGAATGTTGTTAGTAGAGTTCAACTAAATTCAATTATGGTATTTCCCTTACATCATACCATACCTGCTTCATTGAAAGTGGAGCATCGAAATCCTTTTCACATTCCTCAACCATTTTAAGAAACATTCACTATACTCACGACTCCTAATTCTGAGTCGCTTCATCCCAATATTGAGTTATATGCAAGTTGCTAATATTCTTTTGTTTTTGAAAAGTGAAAACCATGGTTATACTGAAATCATCCTTAAAAGACTTCAATTTATTAACATACAAAAAAATATATACTAAAATCGTCTTTCACATGACAATTTCTTGGTTTAAAAAAATAATATAAAAATAAAGTCATATTTATAATTTTTACATATGAAATTGTATTCCTAACACACCACACGAGTTACCCATTGTCATAATTTATTTGAAATCTATCAATTTCAATAATTAATTAGAAAATTTGTACCAATTCGATAAAAATGCCGACTAATGGATTCACGATGTCATGATTTTTAACTACCAAAACTTATGTTTTATAAAAACAATTTTAGCCGTTTAAAAATGTAAAAAAAAAAGAGTATTATTAGTACTAGGTTTCACCGCACCAGTTTTGGTAAAAAAGCCAAACAATGGATTCATAATCTGAGTTGATATTGTTTAATTTTTCAAGAGTGAGTTATATATCTAGTTTTACACAAAAATTAATAATAAATATTTTTTTGTCAAATGTATTATTTATAAAATAATTATTTTCAAAATTTAAATATTTAAATAATTGTGTAAAAAAGTTCAACCCCCCTTTAATACATACCTATAACCTACCTTGATTATATATAATTATATATTATTAGTCTCTTCCATATTTCCCATACATAGATAAAAATAAATAAACTTTAAAAAAGAGAATTACACATGTAAAATTAATTATAAATTCTTACCTTGGTTTTTTTCTCTTACAAAATTCCACAACTACTCAATTAATTAAGTTTACCCGCAAATAAATTCAAGAATATAGTACAAATAATTTTTAAAAATATTGAAAAAGATTAAATTTGAGATTAATTATGTAATTAGGTAGCTCATTAGCATTCCTACTCTGTTTATGCCATCAAATATTTTTTTAAAATTTTTGCAAAATTCAAATGTTTTCTATTATATATTTAGAGCAATGATTAACACTCCTTGTAAAAAAAATTAAGGGCAAATTAAATCTAAATATAAACAAAATAACAAATAAAGAAAATCTCAATTCTCATGTTTTACCTGTGAAAAGCCAAAAATGTTGTACCCATTCATCAATTCTTTCATTTTCTTCTTTGGTACATGGTGGAAAACTAAACACCAAGAATAAATCAGCAGGTTAATAAGAAATGTTACATCATTGCCCAAAAATATTCTTTACAACCATTGTGCTAAAAAAATTAATTACCAAGGAAACAAGTTGTTTAGCTCAAGAGAGTATGAAAGTAAAGAGAGAGAAAAAGAGAGTGAAAAAAAAAAACAAAGAGTGGTTTGGAGAAGGATGTTGAGGTCTTACCATCCAAGACTAAGAGCTAGCTAGTGCGAGAAGCGAAGAATGGGGCACCCACAATTCATGTTAAGGATGTTCTATATCCTTTAGTGCCGTCCAAAAAGGAGAAAGAACGCTACAGTTTATAAAGGGAGTAGAAGATGTAGGCCTTTTTATAAAATTTATGTGGACGACGGATGTACTACTTTAATAGTATGGTGACACATTTAACTTCTACATGCACTTATGAATACTTTAAAAGGTAAAAATAATTACAAGGCAAGACACATACCGGCATGAATGCCATGTGGTTAAGCATACGTATAAATCATTAAATATTAATATTGTCGTGTGATGCGTAGTTGCGGCATGATTGCCATCTGGTGAAGCTTACGATTGAAACAATCACATTCGTTTCATGAAAATTTTAAAAGTTAAAAAAAAAATCAGAAGGTAAGATACATACTTGCGGCATGAATGCCATGTGGCTAAGCATATGCATAAATCATTAAATATTAACATTGTCGTGTGATGCGTATTTGCGGCATGATTGCCATCTGGTGAAGCTTACACACAATCCATCAATTGAAACAATCACATTAGTTTCATGAAAATTTTAAAATTTTAAAAAAATTAAGAAGGTAAGATACATACTTGCGGCATGAATGCCATGTGGCTAAGCATATGCATAAATCATTAAATATTAACATTGTCGTGTGATGCGTATTTGCGGCATGATTGCCATCTGGTGAAGCTTACACACAATCCATCAATTGAAACAACCACATTAGTTTCATGAAAATTTTAAAATTTAAAAAAAAAATTAAGAAGGTAAGATACATACTTGAGGCATGAATGCCATGTGGCTAAGCATATGTATAAATCATTAAATATTAATATTGTCGTGTCATGTGTAGTTGTGGCATGATTGTCATGTTGTGAAGTTTACACGCAATCCATCAATCGAAACTATCACATTAGTTTCATGAACATTTTAAAATTTAAAAAAAATCAAAAGGTAAGATACATACTTGCGGCATGAATGCCACGTGGCTAAGCATCTGAATAAATCATTAAATATTAATATTTGTGTGTCATGCGTAGTTGCGGCATGATTGTCATGTGGTGAAGCTTACACGCAATCCATCAATTGAAACTGTCATCTTAGTTTAAAAATAATTAATAGGTATAATATACATACTTACGACATGAATGCCATGCAGTCAAACATAAATAAAAATCATCAAATGATATTGATGTGTCATGCATATTGTTGTGGTATGATTTTCATATGGTTAAGCTTACATACAATCCATAAATTGAGGTATTCATATTAGTCCATCATCATTTTAAAAGGTAAAAATAATTACAAGGTAAGATACATACTTGCGACATGAATGTCATGTGCCTAAGCATACATATAAATCATTAAATAATAATATTATCATGTCATGTGTAGTTGTAGTATGATTGTCATGTGGTGAAGTTTACACGCAATCCATCAATTGAAACTATCACATTAGTTTCATGAACATTTTAAAATTTAAAAAAAATCAGAAGGTATAATATACATTTTTACGTCATGAATGCCATGTGGTTAAACAAATATATAAATCATTAAATGATATTGACTTGTCATGCATAGTTGCGGCATGATTGCCATATGGTAAAACTTGCACGCATTGAAACCGGCATTTTAGTTGCATGAATATTTTAAAATTTAAAAATAATTAGAAGGTATAGTATACATACTTATGGCATGTATGGCGTGTGGCTGAGTATACATATCAATCATTAAATGGTATTGGCGTGTCATTCATAGTTGCTGATGTCATATTAGTTCCATAAACATTGTAAAAGGTAAAAATAATTTCAAGGTAAGATACATACTTGTGACATGAATACCATGTGGCTAAGCATACGTAATAATCATTAAATATTAATATTTTCGTGTCATGCATAGTTGTGACATTATTTCCATGTGATGAAGCTTACACACAATCAATCAATTGAAACTATTATATTTGTTTCATGAACATTTTAAAAGTTAATAATCAAAGGTAAGATACACACTTGTGGCATGAATGCCATGTGGCTAAGCATACGTATATGTAATTAAATGATGTTGAGGTATCATGCATAGTTGCGGCATGATCGTTATATGGTGAAGCTTATTTGCAATCCATCAATTGAGGTTGTCATATTAGTTCCATAAACATTTTAAAAGGTAATAATTACAAGGTAAGATACATACTTGCGACATGAATGCCATGTGGCTAAACATGCGTATAGGTTATTAAAAGATATTATTGAATCATGCATAGTTGCGGCATAATTGCCATGTGGTGAAGCTTACACAATCCATCAATTGAAACTATCATATTAGTTTCATGAACATTTTAAAAGTTAAAAATACTCATATGATTAGATACGTTTCCTTCTACATGATTGTCATGTAGCTAAGCATACATATAAATACTAAGTGGTATTGACATGTAATGCATAATTGTGACATGAATGTCGAATTGTGAAGCATACATACAATCTGTCAATTGAAACTGTCATATTAGTGCATTATTTTTATTTTACTAATTTATACTTAAATTTCATATATTAATATGTAAATTATTTACATAATTTTTTTAAAATTGATTTTAATATACAATTATTTTACACTAATTATTTACGTAAAATTTAAAAATTATATTAATATTTTCAATTGATAAATTTTGAATAATTTGAAAAAGATTAATAACTCTTAACTAATGATACATAGAAAATAATGTTAATATAATTAACTAAAAAAACAAATCTTTTATTTCGTTTTCTATAAATAATTTTTACATAAATAATTAGAATAAAAATAATTTATATATTAAAATCAATTTACAAAAAAAATGTAAATAATTTATATATTAATTTATGAAATTTAATTATAAATTGGTAAAATAAAAATATGTAAATTATTCAAAATAAAAACATATAAAATGATATAAAATAAATTTAAAAGATTTATTTTATATTATTAATTTATAAATTTTGATCATTTGAAGAAAAAAATTAAATAACTCTTGACTAATGATACATACAAATAATGTTAATATAATTAGCTAAACAAAACAAGTGTCTTCATGACTTATTGTTTTGTCTAGTTGGTAGCATTCAACAAGAGGAATTGGTTAAACAACATCCAAGAAATGAAAATCACTATTAAGTTTTAATCATAAGGTAAAATATTAAACACTAGATTGCATGGTGTTATATTTTTACTCAATGGGTTTTGTACACTGCATATTACACTCAAGCAACAACTAGTATATGGTCACTTGAATAGCTGAATGGAATTCGCCAAGAATTTTAACGAGACAAAAAAGAGTAATTAAATGTAAACACATATAAAAGCAATCAGCACTAACATGTTATGCTCATTTGAATCTAACAGTTCAGAGCAAATGCTATTGACTTTATCTAGGTTTTCCAAGTTGGCTCTGTTCAAAAACCCCGTAGCAGTAGATAAGGCAACCTGCTGGAATGGTAATAGCAGATAATCATATGAATTTCAGGACACCAGTGCTCCTAAAAATCATGAAGTGAACAAGTGCCAATGATGATCTGAAGGCAAATTTTCCTTGATGTTTTCAAGCCGATTAAGGATATCTGTGAATGAAGGTCTTTGATTCATGTCAGCAACCCAACACTGCTATGTTAACCTAAGAACATGCAAGGCCAAAGTCCATGAAACTACTCAAGATTAGAATTACAAGCTTAGTTCCTCTCATAAATGATAGATATAAAAGAAATAAGTATTCAACTAGACTCAAACTTCTAACAGCCTAATTTGTAAGCATCCAAAATCTACTATTAAGTGATATCAAAATTAGAGATTTCATATTTATATTTGTTAAACTAGGGGTATTGAAAATTGGATGTACTAAATATCACGAGTAAGCATATGACATAGAAGCAGGATAAAAAAAGATATGCAACATTTTTGTTCTCTTCAATTTTAATCTCATTCATAATTAATCAGATCTTCAAGTACTTTAACTGTTCACTCACATTAAGAATATAGATGTTGGGATTGTGTAAAAAGTAAAAGAAGAGGGAAGTGGAAGTGGATGCTTAAGTTATTAGGTTCAAGGCAAAGAATGATTTTCATGAACATTTCTGACAAATAGAAAATGCAGGATTAGAAATTACTTACTTCGCAGTTCAGGGATATAACCCTTTGCCCTAAAAGAAGGCCTTTGTCCTTCTGCCACATATTTGGCTCCATCATAAGGTTCGTAATTTGGAAAGGGTGGTTCACCTTCAAGCATCTGAACCAAAGAAGGATTTCAAGCATCATGAATTTGAAGTTTAGAACTAACTTAAAATTTTATAAAACAAAATTTTAAATCTCAAGTGAGTTGAATTACCTAATACAGAATTATTGCAAAGGAGAACACATCAACCTTCTTATCATATCTGGTGTTTCAAAACTTCAGGAGCCATGTAGCAGTCTATTTTTTCTCCCCAAAAGAAGAACATTTCAATTTTGTGCTTTAAAGATATTATTATTAATTGAAAAAAGTGCACACGTTCCCTCAACTTTATTGAAATAGCCATATTAAACTTCCAATTTCGGATGAAAGGCTCTTAACCTTTCCTAAATAATAAATAGAACCTTCTATGCATAAGCATAACAAAAACCATTCATCATATGACGTGTATTGATTAATACATGTGATAATATCTTACTAATTCATATTATTTTATTTTATTTTTAAATATTCTTACTTTCTTTTCCTTTTAAATTATTCTAAACTTTTAATTTATGGAAATTGTAAATAAAAATAAAAATAAAATAAAATGAATAAATTTGAGGTTATCACATGCAAGTCATGTTATCAGTGATTTTAACTTAATAGCTGAATGGATTGGTCCAATAGCAGATTTAGAAAGTTTAGCACTCAGCTATTTATGAAAATTCAAGGTGCATGTCTATGCATTTTTCCCTAGCTAATTTGAAAGAACTTTTAATACTCACAGCTTCCAGTTTCACCTGTCATCGTGTATACGTCATGAGCACTTTGGATCTTAATGAGCTTACTAGGTCCAAAATCACCAATTTTTAAATGGTCAGCACCAGAGTTGACTAAAAGAACATTCCTGAAATTGTAGGGGCAAAACTGAAAAACGATTTTAACATGTAATGCATAGACATATAAACTGCCATGCAGATCACAATGAAGACTCTCAATCTAGGAGAAAGTAAAGTTTAAGTCAATCTGTAAGAATAATATATTTACCTTGGCTTTAGGTCTCAATGAATGATAACATTTGGTTCATTGAGTAGATAGGCCATCCCTCTACCAACAATATTCAAAATATAGATTAACATAATAGTTAGATTCAATGAACTATTCAGTTTCTTTAACTGAGGAATAACAAAAACTTCACTCATTTTTAACTGAGCTTGTGAATACAATTTATAGCCATTATTTCTTGGTCCAGTTCTTCTTTTAAAGAAAAATGGAAAGTTAGGATACCATTTGTACCTCATACACACAGCAAAACTTAACTGGCTATGACAATTATTTTTGTAGAAAATCATATCAAGGGTATATATATATATATACATATATATATATATGTCTCAACAGGGTTATTCCATGCAATTTCTCCAATACAGGCACAAAACCAATATATACTGTTTGCTTCATCGCATATTCTTATTCCTTAGGAGGAAACTAGGGTTCATATTCAATCTCAAGGTAAATTTCAGACTGCACCAATGGTAGTGAAAAGTAAACAGCATCAAGCACTAGGACTAGGTAGTAGAAAATCTGTTTTTATGGGCTTCCAAATCTTTGCAACCTTTTCTCCGACCAAGTTTTAGCTATTGAGTACATAATTTTAAGAAAAGCCTGACAGCCTATACTTTTTATGTTTTAACCAATTTCATCAAACTTGCAGTTGACTGATCAAGCAACTAAGGAAGTCAGATTTCAGTGAGATGATATAGTGATATTTGTGAGTTGAATAGCCAGTTTGCATCCATTTATAATAGTGACATTCTTTTATTTTTCTTTTTTTTTTATAGCAGACAAACAGCCGGCGCGGGGGGGGGGGGTTGAATATCATGGAACAGAACATAGAAAAATGCAGCAGAACTGCCCAATCCAATACCTGGAAGCATCAGAACACCAAAGAAAGCCATAAGCACAAACCAATGCAATTGCAAAGTGAGTTGAGGGGCAGAATATCCTACAGCAATTAGGTTGTAAAGCAAGAAACTAAAATACTATTTTCTATCCCAACGCTTGTATTATGTGCTTTGAGAATTATTTAGGAGTGGTTTATAATTATATAACAGATTTATGGAGATGTTGAAGAGATCTATGGGTTAATGATTCTCTTGTTTTGTGGTTTTCTGTTTGTTCTCTTTATAAAAAAATTTAAAAAGAGAAATAAAGGAAACTTAAGGTATGACAAACCATACCTAGCAATATCCAAGCCAAAGTTGATGGCTGTTGAAGGACTAAGTGCACCTTTGTCCGTGAGGTACTTATGAAGATCACCCTAAAAATGGCATGAAATAGAGATTTAGTAAAATTTAATCTTAAAATTGCATAAGTTCAGAGCATCAGAACCTAGGTGTCTAGTTATATGCATTCACATACTCCTCTCAGATACTCAGTAATTAACATAAGGGGCTTCCTGTCAGTAACAGCTCCAAGAAATTGAACAACATTAGGGTGTCGAAGCTTCACGAGTAAACTAATCTCATGCCTCTGTATTAAAAAGTAATCAGCAGAAAGAAAAGGATAAGTGACTGACAAAAGGCTGAGATAGAAAAAATAGTTCTGAAATTACACAAGCTTAATCACAAGATGTCTGTCTATTGCCTTCCCTCTCATTTAGTTTTTATTATTCATTGATTACAAAAGCTTAACCACAAGTTGTCTGTCTATTGATTACAGTAAATCATTTAGCCCTAACGAGGTAGAGGTAGTTCGACCAGAAGTCCAGAACAAAATATTATCATCAGAAACAGTTTAGTTTTGAAATGGTTACCCACAGCCAGGGCAGAGCTGTTGTGATTAGAGCCACAATGAGACAATTTTAGTTTGGGAGGGACAAGTTAACTTTTTAAATAAAAAATAAGCACATGAAGAAAATCCAAGTTTAAAAGAAATAAAAAAAAAGTTTTGTTGGAGACCATGCCCATCTTCTCACTTCTCAGGCTACAAGAGAACCCTGCCCGTAATCCCGGGTAAGACTTGACAGAAGACAAATAAAAGTTAATAATTTTAACAGATTCATCAGCCGCATCATCAGAAAACTTCGACATCATCCATCATCTGATACCCATATAGCATTCAAATCAAGACAAA
>PYAF01002466.1:424296-474186 GCA_007407185.1 Glycine tomentella
AGTCTTGGCACATGATAGTGTATAAACCAAAGTATATTTAATATTACAATAGTTGAGCAAACCACATTGTTTTTTTTAATTGATGAAAGAGTTTGAAGCTTAGAATTCATACAAACCATTGTTCGTGATTCGATTCAACACAAATCAAATAAATCAAACTATTTTTTTTAGTTTGGTACACAGTATTATAAAATTCAAATTAGACGATTTAAGATTATTAAACTAAAATATTTCTCTGCTCTGAACTCAAACCGTTCTTGTGACTGAAATCAAACTGGATTATTTATGAAATATCTTTTAATTCACTAAAAAAATTAAAATGTACAGCATTATTATAAATTACCCAAACCCCCACTACCAGTGGATTAGCAATATATAAGACATTATATAGTGAATTTTAACCATTTTATCTTGTATCCATAATCAATACAGGGCCACCTCCCATGAGTCGATTTAAATTCTGAATAAAAAGCTGAAATTTTGAACATGGGCATTGGGTAAACCATATACATTCTATACTTTTTTTCAATTATATGATGAATGAATTTCTATCAATATACATATTTTGTTCCTTTGGGGGGCTTAAGCATATTAGCAATTAGCGTACAGTGCTTCCCTCTCCACAAAAGGGAATATGAATTTCTCATAAAATCATCTTAATCTTCAAATTTCACATCAAATCATCTTGATCTTCAAGGGACCGTTTACGAGCTCGCAGATTGAGCTTAAGACTTTCGGGTAGAGGAGGTGTCCTCCCTCTGCGGAATAGAACTGCAAGAGCCCTCATTTTCTGGCAAAGATCAAATATCTGCATGAAACAAAGCAAATGTTATGGTACAAAGTTTTTTCAAGCAACAGAAAGAACAGTGGCAAATAACAAAATGCTTAGTTCTTTGTACCGATGAGGCTTCTATCTCGGCAACACCTTCACAACCTTGACCACCTCCTTCTAGCAAGTCACAATATTTTACTGCCTCGTTTGCATCTTCAAATACCTGCAACCATATGTCAAATTGCAAGTGATTATGAGTGAATGGATAAAAAATTACAATAAACCATGCAATATGTTATAGACGCAAGATTGTTTCATTGAAAATAAAAATTAATCCAATGAACCTCTACTCCCCCCAACCCCCCCACCCCACAAAAAAAAAAAAAAAAAAAAAACGAAAGTAATCCACATGATAAAAGTTTGCATTAAGGATCAACTTAAGTTACCATGGTGAAACTTCAAATCTAATTGAAGAACTGCCCCCAAAAGAGTCTAAAGAACTGCATTTATGTTTTGACAAAATTTGGATACAATTGTTTAGATGCTTTTGGTGTTCTTCAATCAGATTTGTTTACATTAACCTTCAATGCAAACCTTAATCACACAGAAGTATCAAGGTGAACCTCTAATTTTGATTGGAAAATAGCACCAAAAGTATCTAAAGAAATGCATCTAAGTTTTGTCCTTTTATGTTGTCCATAGCATGGTTCAAGTTATTGTTTAGGGTAGTAGGGACTAGGGTACATTAAGAAAGGTGAAAAACTAATCAAGGAATTTTTTAGTTTCCATCCTAGTTTGTACTAAACAAAGTAATAATATATTACAATTGAAGTAACCAGATAACAAATTAACAATTGAGTTCAAACAAAAGGGAAGAACATATCACAGTATTTTGATATTTCTGGCTGCATTTCATGTTAAAAAATGCTTTCCACATGCGGAATAAACATAAAAAATTAAGCCACAATTCCGTGTGCGAATGTGAATAGAACACATACCAGCACTCCCTCTCTAACATCTTCCACAAGCATTTGAAACTTATTAGTCCCTCCCCTCGCTTGTTTTGACTGATTTCCAATTCCAGAACTCCACTTGCTGCCTTTAGAAAACAACAATCCAAGCTCTCTTTCAACTTCGCTGTTCCAGTGTTGCACAAAAAGCACACTCAATGCCAAACATCACTTAAGAGAAAATCACAGAACAAATTGACTGGTTAATCAAACAAACCTTCTATTTCTGCGGGTTTTCATTGTGCACAATTGATTTTCCTTTTGCGTGAGTACATACACAGGCTTTGAAATCTCTCTCCAAGGGTTGGCATCTAAAACTGATGAAAAGAAAGGGAAAACACAGCACAATAGTAATGATTTTTTTTCTTTCTCCCTTCAATTCTCGGAGGTACAATAATAATAAGTTTAAACTATTCGCTTCATCCTTGTAAAAGCACTTTTCAGCAAACTTTAAACAAAAATTGATTCCTGCTTATAATCGATTGTTGAAATAATTTAGTTTTTGCAGCTATCCCAAACACACCCTAATGGTCTCTATTTTTAAGTTTTAATCTTTAATCATGAAAATCGTTACTTTTAACTCTTACATATGCATAGAAGTAAATTTTGGAGGTTTAACAATAATAAGGGTAAACTATTATTCACTTGGTGTGTGTTTAGTTTTTAAGTTAGATTCTCTAGAATCATGTTGAAATGACAATTAACATGATTTTAGATAAATTTTTACATATTTAATTTTATGTTGAATCAATTATTTGGAGTTAAAGTAACTTTTAGTTTGTTCCTGAACAAAAATTTTATATTGGGTATTATTCCTAACTTGCTTTATAATAAAAAAAATTCAAAACCAAATATAATCAAAATCAATTTCATCACTATCCATCCAAAATCATCTTTATAAAATCAATTTAGTCCCTATACAGTAAGTTTCACACAAGAAAAAAAAAAAAAACTGAAAGTTTTAGTTGTTACACATGCATAAGAGTTAAATATTGGGCCCCATCGCAATCATAGAGTAAAAAAAATAAAAAAACTTTTTGATACAGTAAAACTGATACAAAAGCTTTCTAGCAGTGATACATCAACTGTTTGGAGACTAAAATTTACCGTATTCTTAAACAGGGACCAAAATTTAAAAATGATAATAATTAATTGAAGCAACCAAATGAATATTTTAACCTAATAGTAATAATTATACAGAGGAGGGGTGTGTGTGGTACCGTCGTAGCTGCTGGTGTCGAAGGATTGTTGGAGGTTGCGGCGCATGTCGTAGGCGCGTGAGGATACGCGCTTGACGAACTCGTCAGAGGTGCCGGGAATTGCGCCGTCCATGTGAAGAGCCCTTTCGACTTCGTCGTCGGTGCCGTCGCCGGCGAGGGTGCAGGACACCGGCACGTGGCGGCGGCGGCGGGTTCTGGTTCGGGAGGAGACGAGGCTGGGAGGGAGGCGGCGGAAAGGGTGGCTCGGAGGGAGGACCATGGAGGGCGACACGGAAGGAAGGGAATCCATCGTGAATTCAAATTGATTCGATTTGATTGATGAGTTTGATGAGGAAGAAAAAGAAGAGAAATTGGAAAAAGGAAAAGAAGAAGTTGGAGTTTGGTTTGTGAAGATTTTTTTGTGAAGTGGGGTCCACGTGGATCTTATATGTTCCTGATTCCTCCAAGCTCCTAGGCGTGTCGTGGTAGCTCACCAATTTAGACGCGTGCGCGCCTGTTCTCGCGAGTTTCGCGCGATTCATTTTTGTTTTGGCGTCAACTACACTACTACAGTTCGTGGTCATTTTGAACATGGTTACTTACGCCACTCAACCATCTTCGTATAACACTCCTCGGTTTCCTACTATGATTAATGAATCATTTATAAATAGAAAAAAAAATTTAGGGTAAATGACTAGTCAGGGTCATGTTTGTTTTATTGTTACAAACAAACTTTTCAGACAAAAACTGTGTTTGTAATGTAGACCATTAGATTTATCTTGAAATTGGTGCATTATATTTTGAACGAAAATTCAAACATAACCTAGTTTGATCCCTCAATGTATAAGTACATGTTTGATTTGCTGTTAAAATTGTTGCAATACATGTTCAAATACAAATCCAACATACAAAAGTAAAAATAAATGTTATGATCTTTTAACAAAAGTATATTTAGCTCAAAAATAATTTTTTACCTTATTTTCAAACATGCTCTAAGTCACTGATAATTTGGAACATGTTTGTTTCCTTGTTTCTAACTAGCAGTGCACAATTCTAATGAGTAAAATGCAAAAGTAACAAAGTTGTTCCTTTGCATTTTGTGCCTGGGAACGATAAAAGTTTTGTTGGAAATGTCCCGACAAACATGCACTGGACTTGAATGCAGGGTCAAAATCTTCTTAGTCCCTTCATTTAAGTCCAGTACCCGCTTGACATCTGCATTTAAGTCCAGTATATGCATGGCCCTTGCATCAAATTCCAGTACCTGTCAGGTACCTACATCTACAATCAGTTTATGCTTGGCACCAACATTTAAGTCCAGGATATGTTTGACATCTGCATTTAAGGAGTTCGTTTGGTTTGTCGTTCCATTTCCTTTAGCAATGAAGGAGTAACGTTCAACACACATTGGCCAAACTATGTTTGGGGCTCTCCACCGCATCCCCAAACATGCTAATCCTTGAACCAACAAATATTTTGACTTAGACTCTAAATATGTAAAAATTATAATAATTATATCTTATGGTTAATTTCATGAATATTTTATCATTATGTTATAATGTTTAAGAATGAAATCCACATTAAATTATATTTTTATAAATAATTTGATATTAATTTATAAAGTTTAGAGATAAAATTATCATTAAAATATACAAATGATATAATTATCATATACTTTTACGCATTAAGAGACTAAGATCATTTTTTTTTCTTTTAAGAAATAAATTATGACTAATTTACATATTCAGACCAAAATAGTTATGTATCCAAAATTTTACTAATTGCTAGGTATTTTAAAGCCCCACATTTTTTACCACAAATTTGGATAAAAAATAATTAGAACACAATCTAAAAAGTTTACCGTATTATCTAATTATAAATTGTTATATAATGATAAATCAATGTGTGTAATATGGCATTCAATATCGGGTGTATTATATCATCAATCAATGTGTCACATTAATTCTTTTGTTAAAAATGAAACCATATCAGGGTTAAGAAAAAGAGCTTTGAAAGCTCCTTTCCTCCACATTTTGCTCCGAGAGACCGTCAAGAGGAAGACAGAAAAAGGACCGCTGCTATTGATTTCAGCTATGAAGCAAACACGTAAAGGAATTGACTAATATGTCTCTGGCACACATCAAACGCTTTGTGTAACACGTTTTCATGCCAAAACATACGTGGAAACAACAGATTTGAAGATAATAATAGCAACTGCATGTTCAGCAGTGTTTCTTTGCTGAGCAAAAGCACTACATACAGCATTAGCACAAGGATTTGAAATTCATAAACTTCAGAAATGCTAGTAAAGCATCATGTCATAAAATGAGTACACTAGAACAAAATTACTTCCATTAAGTGAATGATCTTACAGTTCAAAAGAAAAAACATTAATGAAGAGCATAAAGAGCAAGGTATGATTGAAAAGTTATCAATCTTAAAAATAACAATGGGGAAATAATTGCAGAGATATGATAACATCAGACATGTCATAAAGTTCCTATATACAAACCAAACACATAAAAGCATTAAACATTGCTTCCATCCTGTTGTATCTTGTGTATATTAGCTAACGAGATAGCTTGTAAAAAAGAATAATAACTATAGCAAAAACAAGAGCTCCAATCACAGATGCAACGATCCATTTGTTTCTAGTTATTCTCCGTGACATGGTAGTTAAAACCTTCTTACTCTTGTCGATAGCATCATCTATCCCATGAAGCTGCAAGGCATAGAAAAATGACCACCAACCAACAATCATCACAACTTCTATATTGCACATGTTATGTTGAAGACTCGCAATCGTATCCCCCCAGGAAGAAGTATCATGGTTGGTTTTAATACTTTTCCTTAGAGAATAAGATCATCTCATGGTTGTTTCGTAGTGAATGAAAAAAGGACTAAAACTACCTGAAGTTAACATAATAAGAACTCAATTTTTAAAAAATAGCATTCACATATCAGCATACCCTTTTATGGGAGTTCAGTAGAGTCTCTCTCTGACTGTGCAAATCTTGGAGGATGTTGACACCAAGTTCTTCAGTCTCCAGCAAGGTTCTATGGCTCTCCCTAATTCTCTCACCCGACTGGTTTAATCTCTCCACAGACATTGTTAATCGTTCTCTCTGATCAGCAGAAGCCTGCAATATCATCCATATTTTCCCAACAAACAATAGATTAGCATCAGATCCAAGAACTACTTGGTTACAAGTGTAACAAACTTCAAAAACCAAATAATTTCAAAATTCAGAAAACAAAAAATGTGGGAATATGCCTAACAGCACTGGATCCTGTTGTTAAAAAATTGTAGTATAATAGTGACGAAAAAATGAGTGCATAAGTATGGAAACATTCAATCAATGGCTGATTGACCAAAGTAGGGCACTTTTAGAAGCTATTTACCAAAATGGACTGTTTTGAAACATTACCAAACTGTGACTATGTTGACCATTGACCAGGTCAACTTGCCAGTCAAAGTGGCGACTTCAGTGCTATGGCAGCGCTTATACTTATTTTTTAAATTGAACTAGCAGTCCACGTGGCAAGTTATGTCAACCCAATGTGGCACGTCACATCCAATGTCCAAGAATGGCATTTTCAGAACACACTAGTCTAACTGGCAAATCCAATGTGGGACGTCACATGGACAACTAGTCCAATTTTTAAAAAATAAATAATTGTTGCCATGGCACTGAACTGCTACTTTGACTGGTGAGTTGACCTGATCAACAGGCAAAATAGCCTCAATTTGATAAAATGTTTCAAAACAGCTCCTTTTGATAAATAGTTTATAAAATGCCCTACCTTGATCAATCAGCCTTCAATCTATCAAAAGATCCCTTTTGGAAGAGCCCTAGGCTATGTTTGAATAAACTTTGCATTCCATTGAACGGAGAAGCAAAGATTTTTTGTTGTCACGTTTGCTGCCAAGGAAAGTGAGAATTTGCTTTGGAGAGTTCCTAACTAGTTCCCAAACATACACTTAATGGTAGTTACTATCATGAACCAACTATCCCAAAAGCTTAAGCTACTAGGTTAAGACACATGAATGATGATGTTGTATTATATTCCAAAACATATCTCTTCATGCAAGAACCCTTTGGGCTTTAAGTGTAGACAGTGAATAGGTCTCATGTTGTAATTACGGAAACATTCAGTCAATTAAAAGTGTTGAAATTAAAGAATGATGTGTTTATTTCATGATAATAGTATTATACTAGTCTACAAGGCTGAGAGAATCAATCTCATAAATTTAGGAATTAGAATCAATCTATCTATAGAAATCATGGAAAGAAAGAAAAATTTCCCTAATTACATCAATGGACAAAATTTTCCTAATTACACCAAATATCTTAACATACCCCCTCAAGTTGAAACTTACTAAGCTTTAAGCTTGTTACAAACATACCCTTTAAAAAATCAAAATTTGAGATTGAAGAATGAAGGGACTGTGACAATTCATTATGACTATTGCAGGGAACTAATACTTTTGGTAAAGTCAAGACAGTATATTAAAGTCGCCGATCTCGTAGTGCATGACTTGAACCAAAAAGGGAAAATCTGACAAAATGATGACACGATAAGAGGGGACCAGTTACCATAACCAACGATTATTTGAAACATGCCTGAAAAATGAATGACAGAGTAGATAAGAACCAAGACAGAAACACAAGGGTTAAAGCACACCAGAGATATCAGTGGTAGAAGAAACCAATGGAAAAGATGGTCAGAATAAAGAACACAACCAAGGACTAGCAATAGGAGGACAAAGGTTGCCAAAAAAAGTGTTTGAATTTGAAATACGCCGATAAAATGCATAGCAGTAAAATTGTCTGAAACACACTGGTAATATGCATGGCAGAAGCAAAGATGGAGAAAGAGATGGTCGAAATGAAGAACACAACTGGAAGAGGGCTGAACTCGTAGGAAGAAATAACATAACGGAGGGGAGCTAAAATGCTGCAAGATGTTGGACAGCTGACACAACATGTAAGATGATTCATTTGCAAGAATAATAGTGAAATTACGGTAGAATTCTGAATTTTAGGGAGCTTCGCAATGAAGTAGTGATGGGAAGACCATAGAGGATGGGACTGCTCTAATATCATGTTGAAATTAAAGGGTGGTATGTTTATTTCATGATAACAATACGATATTTATATGCAAGGCTAAGAGAATCAGGCCCATAAATCAAGGATAAGAATCAATCTACCTATAGAAATAATGGAAAGATAGTAGAAATTCCCTAATTATATCAAATATCTCAACAAAAAGATACCTATTGGAAAAGCCTTAATGGTAGCTACTATCATGAACCAACTATTTCAAAAGCTTAAGTTGCTAGGTGAAGACACATCAATGGTTTTATATAATATTCATTATTTCTAACATGTCCCCTCACACAAGACCCCTTTGGGCATGAAGCAAAGACAATGCACAAGTCCACCTTCTCATGCTGAAATTAAACTTTTTTTTTTTATCAAACTCTAGACCACTTGGTCATACAAGCTTTGATACCATGTCATGGGCTAACTATCCCAAAAGTTTAAGTTATTAGGTGAAGATACAAGAAAGGTTATATATTATTATTATATTTCTAACACTTTCTTCAATTAACAGGTCAAGATATATTCATTCGTGATCCAAAAGAGAAGTAACATATTTCATTTTTGGAGCTCTCTAACCAAGAAAGTCACACTTTTTTCTTTATTTTTTAAGAAAAGGATGATATCAAGTAATACAACCCAGGGTTCCAAATTTACCAAATGTGTATTTGCCATTCCAGTCTCCAACAATTCTTCACGGGCAACCTCGTCAGCATTAGGTGATGTTAGCCTTTTAAATTCCTTTTTCAAATTGGTTAGATCAGATTTGTATTCCCTCAACTTTGCAAGAAGCATTGCTTTTACACTTGGCTGCAAACTTCTCGCCTCAAGGTCCATTTTCCGAATCTGAAGAGAGAGAAGAGTGATATAAGAAATGAATAGAAGATAAAACCTACAAAAACAAAGCACGGCCATGTAAGAAAACATTCATCTTAGTACCAGAACATCAGCATCATCTAGTCCCGGTTTAATCTCAGACAACTTCTGCTGCTTCTGTTCTGAAAATAGTGTTGATTTAAATAAAATCAGTAAGTAAACGATAAGCTATCGAACATCTTCATGTCACAGAAGCATGCTCAAGATAACACCCGACACACAGCACAGCAAATTAAATCATCCACTTCCTAAAAGATTTCACTTTTAATGGGCAAACACTATTAACAAAAGAAACACATGAACAAATCCATGTTGCCAGCCAGGGATCACCAGATTCAACAGCAGCAACCGGCAAGAACATCAGAAAAACCGAAGATCATGACTGGTCCCAATAATATAATTCACTCAACTGATCAATAGGATAGGATAGTTCATCAAATCATATAGATCGAAACATATAGCAGTAGTAAAAAATCATTGAATAACACAAAATAATGACTTTTACTTGTTTTGACCACATCATGACATTCAAATAATTTATATTACTACAAATTTTGGATAATAATAATCCCTATACTCTTGCTCATAGCCAACTTAACACAATCCAAAGGACAATTAGGAAGAAGAGTGTTTCTATTAGAAGCTCCATTTCCCAATAAATAACAAACTCTGGAGACAGAAATGCATGAAAAAACACAAAGGGCAGTCCAAGACATCAAAACGCACCACAGAAAAAGAGGCAAACGACAAAAGGGGTGAATGAAACGACAATAAAATTTGGATTTTTAAGGTACCCTGGTCAGAAACAAGAGAGGCAGAACTGCATTTGTGAGAAAGATTAGCAGAGAGCTCACAGTACTGGCGCTCGTACCCTTCGAAGACCTCACTCATCTTGTCACCCCCTTTTTCCAAAAAGAGGAAAAAAAGTTGAAAATTGAAAAATAGGAAAATTGAAAATTAGAAACAATAGAACCCCAACAGTGCAAGGTGATGGATTCGATTTTACCTTAGTTTGAATGGAAAAAGGGGTGTGAGGGATCTGAACAAGATTGAGATTTTGGGTGTGTTGGTGTTAACAGTGAAAAATGGTGTTGGAAAATATGAAGAGGGGAAGGAACAAGAGCAAGTTTCGTTTTGCACCGTAGGAACTGTAATTTCACTAACCGCAGGGAAGGAGCGCCTGCGGTTCGGCTCAGTTTGATCTGGATGCTGTGTCGTTAGTTGACGGTTGCCGGGTTTTATTAGATGGTACAAGTCAACAGTCAATTTTTGTTTTTACCATACCATTCAAATTCACCTTCCAAGTTCGAATTTCTTTTGCCTTTTGCCTAACATGTTGTTTGATCGAGGGAAAAATGATGGGAGAGAAGAGAGTCAAATTTTTGTTTTCCTCCAATATTGAAGGATTTGGCGGAGAAAGAAAGAGATTTAAAACATTTCAAAGTGTATTAACTAAAACATTTCAAACATTTGTCTTCCTTTGTACGAACTACGAAGGAGGGAACCAAGCAATTATTCTTGCTTTAACCGAGAAACTCATTAATTTTGATTATCATTGGGCTAGACTGATCCGAGCTAGAGCCTTCAAATGTGTTTTACATCCTCGTTGTTCTATAAAATCCTCCCTTTGGTCTGGTATGAAAAACTTCTAGGCTACAATTATTAATTACACATCTTGGGTCCTTGAAAATGGTGAGAACAACATTTTTGAGCAGCATAAATGGATTTCTCAACCTATGTCCTCTGTTATTAATGTCCCAGATCACATCTTGTGCAACCTTCAAGCCTCAGTCGTCAACTTCATCTCTGAAGGGCGTTGGAATTTGCCCATTTGGCTTAAAACAAAATGGATACAACGCTCAACAGAAATAGAAAGCACTATCATCCCCTTTTTGAAGTCAAGGATCAACCAATTTGGGAGCCTTCAGACTAAAAATATGACTTTCAAATCTACATTCTCTTTTTAAATCTCCCAAGAAATATCATTCCTTGGGCCAAACCCACTAGATCTTTGGTTCTTTGGCGCCTGATTCAAAATAAGCTCCCAACCGACGACACTTTATTCACTACAGGTTGTTATCTGGTTTCCAAATGTGAGCTTTGCCACAATTCGATGGAAACAATAGACCATCTCTTCCTTAACTGTTGTTTTGCCTCTTCAATCTGGGACTGGCTTAAGAAAAAAATTAGACTTCGTTTGAACAAATAGTCCACCCTAAGCATCCTTTCAGTTTTGAATTCTAACAGTTGAATGATGTTCTTATGGTTGCTATAACTTTCTTGGTTTGAGCAATTTGGGACAACCAAAACAAGTTCAAATTCCAGTATCAAAGAGCTAACCTTCAAAAAGCCTTTATAGTTATCTTAGTCAATGTTAAGCTTGCAGGAGACCACTCACTCTCACAACTATATATACCCTTCCATTGAAGAAATCTCCAAATTGAAAGCTTTTGGGGTTGTCTGTCACCTAAGGAAAGCTCCCTGCATTAAGCAGGCGGTCAGCTGGTACCCCTATCCATGGCCGGATAAAATACAACAATGATGAGGTTGCAAACAGATCCCCATGCTTATAATTAGTGGGTTGTGGCGCTATTTTCCGAAATCATATGGTTGATATAATGGGTTGTTTTGCTTTATATGTTGGCGTAGAGCATGCCCTTTATGCTGAAATAATGGCGTCTATAAATGCCATTGAGATCACTCATGATAAGAGTTTGAAAAAACTTTGGTTAGAATGTGACTCGCTGTTAGTGGTGCAAACTTTCAAAAAAGTTGATATTGTCTCAAAGCAACTTAGGAATAGATTGGTTAAACATGATTCAGTTAACTGAGTTCATGTCTTTTCTGCTAAGTTATATTTTTCGTGAGGGAAACCCGTATCAAGATAGGTTAACCTTTCACAAAGCCAGTAATAATTCGTAGTTTTTGCTGGTGGGATTTTATTTCCTCCATCATTATTCTTTTTTTTTTTTTTTTGTAAATGATAGGCAAGGTATTCCCTCCTAAAAAATTGGTGTAGCACTCACAGAAAATTAGTTAAAGTGGTTTGGATATGTAATAAAAAGGTTACAGTAGTTGGTTAAAAGAATAGAATTGTATGATTTTTAGTATGATGAAAATGAGAAGCTAAAGAAAAAAAATATGTTAGAGGAAATAATTAAGGAAGATCTAAGACTCAATAATATTTCTAAAATTTTGATTTTTAACTCACCGAATAAGATGGTATGATTCATGTAGTCTAGTGGACTAAGACTTTATTTTTCTATCTTAATTATAATAATATTTTTGTTAATTGATAATATAAATTCATTTTATACTGAAAATATATAAATATTAAGCTGAATCAAAATTATGAAAGTAAATCTTTATAGCTTTAGAATTAAAATTTCATAATAATAAAACTCAACTTGTGTTTAAGAGTATTATTAAAATGAAAATTTAATAAAAGTGGATGGTGTGAATAAAAATAAAAGAGATGCAAAAACCAATTCACACTCAACTTTTTTTCAAGTAAGGTCGGCTCATATATTAATTGTTTATAATTTGACGATTTCATAAATGTTTGATTTTTTTTCTTAAATTAAAATATTTTCACCAAAATTATCATATTGATTATTTAAGCAAGCTCTACCTTCGGCAGCAGCTGCAGCTAACCGTCTGTGACTGACACTTGGAAACCATTGGTTGAGCGCTCTACTATTATAACGACCTTTCAATTTCATCCCTGAAATAAAATATGAATTCTAAAATGTAAAATGAATTGATTAATCATATAAAATTTCCAACCTGAAATTGAAAACCTCTCCATCACTCTCATACTTGATTATCTCGGTCAAATTTTTTATGTAGTTGAGTATTATTACATGTTAGTATAAATTATAACATATCTTTAAAAAAATCACATTAAATTTTTTAGTCTTATGTTAGCTTATGTTATTATTGCTAATTTAATAAAATTTTACACACCCAAAAAATTATTTTTATTAGATAAATTATTGAACACAATGAGATGTTATATTATTTGGTTAAGCCTATGAGTTAACATACATACATACATATTGTTATTTAACCATAAAAAATTGATGTATAATGATAAATTATTAGATTTTATTATAATAATTTATGTTAAAGTCATATTTAAAATATTTTTAGTTAGTTGACACGCACTATATTAAAATTGTGCTATATTAATTATTAATTCAAATTAAAAACGAAAATAATTGAGTATTGTCTTGACTTTTAATTTTTTTCCCCTAAAATTAAACTTCTTTAAAAAAAAACAATTTGATTTGAATTGATTGTCTAATTAATTGTGTACTTTGCTAAACTGGTACATGTTCAGATGTTCTTCTGAGTTCTGACACATTCTATATTGTAAAGACGCGTGTTTCGCGTATCTTCCGTGTATCTTTGCCCTCTTCTTCCCTGTCGTTCTTTTTTCTTCTCAACTATTGGTCCTCTTTACTCCCTACATAGTTTAAGTCAACATAGCAAAAATTGCCACGTAATATCAGCTATTCATCCTCATTCCAAGTCTTCAATATAGCCATCCAAGGTTGTTCAACTTTGGGTTTTGAGAGTGAGCTCAACAATCATATTGTGATCAAAGTCTCATACTTTGGGAGTTTTCTAAATCTGGGTTTTTCAATTCACGGCTTCTCAACATCCGTTTCAAGAGTATGTACATTTTTTTTTGTTTTCATTTTATTTTTCTTCTTTTCCGCAATTAGTTATGTGTCTTTGCAGCATTGTTTGTGTCTGAATGTTTTCAATTGGTTGCTTGGTGATTTAATGCAGGATATTGAACCTGGGATATCATTGTACGTACACTTGTACTTTTGTTTATATACAAATAATCTAGTGAACAGTTGTGGCTGAAATATTCTTTGGCTCACTCATTAAATTTTTAGTTTCAGCTTAGTTGTAAGTATAAAATGTTTCACTTTACTCCATTGTTAAACTAAATTGGTTGTTCTGGCCGTTTATAACACTGGCTGTTTGGCTGAGACGGAAAACGGCTCTATGAGGTGATCTCTCATAATTTGTCACGTATTACTCGATTAACCAATTAGTATGGTAAAATGACAGAATGATCGATCAATTTGGTCTAATGGAGACACTCTTTTCTTTTTATCCATATGAATCGAAGATAGGTGCCAAAAGATTTACAAATACTCATGCACCATGTTCAACCAACTTAGCTAGTTTAACCATAGGTTATTTATTTACAAAGTTAGCTTATGTTCTTGGTCTTATTGCGTTTTGTGCACATGATGAACTCAAAATTAAAAAAAGTATTTGATTTGAATTTCCATTGTTTGTGTTTCTTGTAGGTAGTCGCCAAGTCATTTTTTTTCTTTTCGATTTCTGAGATTTCCTTGGAAACATGATTGTGTCTGCTCTATTGACATCTGTTGGTATCAACACTGCTCTGTGTGTGTTGTTCTCCACACTGTATTCTATATTGAGGAAACAACCAAGCAATTATGAGGTTTATGTGCCGCGCCTGCTGACCGAAGGAACTTCTAAGAGGAGAAGTCGTTTCAAGTTAGAAAGACTAATTCCTTCTGCAGGTTGGGTTGCAAAAGCCTGGAGGCTTTCTGAGGAGGAACTGTTTTCATTATCAGGGTTAGATGGTGTGGTGTTTATGCGCATGATAACCTTTAGGTACATCATTCCCTTCACTATGCACCTTCATGGTTTAGTGGTTCTGTAAGCTTGTGCTTCACTCCTTTCCAACCCTTCCAAAACAAAAGAAAGGAATTATCTGAATAAACATCTCTTTTTTATAGTGTAGACTGAGTTCTTATGTTTATTGGATGCAGTTTGAAAACGTTTACCTTTGCTGGGATTATTGGGATCTTTGTGCTTCTTCCAGTCAATTGTTGGGGAAATCAGCTAAAAGATATTGATATTGCGGACTTTGTCAATAACTCCTTGGATGTGTTCACTATATCAAATGTAAACAGTGGCTCTCATTGGTGAATACTAACTCAAGATTTTATTGTTCTAATTGAGCTTCCTTAGAGAACTTACTTCAGCTTTGGAGTGGTTTTTATTCAGCATTTGTCTTTTGTTACTTGCTCATTATGGATAAGAATTGTATGAGATTGATCCTTTATGATTTTTGTTTCAGGTTATGGGTCCACTTCAGTGCTGTATATATTGTCACTGGATTCATATGCGTACTACTTTTTTATGTAAGTACATTCACCCTTAGCTTATAGAAATACTTTATCTGACTGTTTCAGCAATCTCCTAAGTTTTATGCATTGTACATCAGATTTAATACAGGGATTATAATAAGGGCTTTTCTTTCTCTTTAATTTTCTTCATTAATTAAAATATATAACTATAAGTAGATATAATTCATATATGAACAAACAATTGAATTGCTAACTCATATCTTTATTTCCTTTAATCTTCAGGAGTATAAATACATATCTTCTAGAAGAATTTCTTACTTTTATTCTTCCGAACCTCAGCCTCATCACTTCACCATTTTAGTTCGCAGCATTCCCACTTCCTCCTCAGGCAGCATCAGTGACAGTGTTCAGAGCTTCTTTAGTGAGCTTTACCCTTCTACATATCTGTCACACGTGGTTGTTCGCCGAACAGGCAAAATCCGTAGTCTTGTAGTAAGGATCATGTTCAATTTTAATTTCCTTTCTTGTTGATTGATTTTTGCCTCTATATTGTACATTTTCTAGGAAACTTTATTTTTAGTCTTCTAAAGGTGTGCATAATTTTCTGGCTATGTGCTTTGATCCGCTACATATTTGTGCTTTTGATTAAGCATTAAGATGTATCACTTATAGTTGAAAAAGAAGTCAAATTAGAGCTCTGAGTGAATCACAAGAAAATGATAGAAATCGGTTTTAGGGGATAAGGGTAGTTGCTTGGAAGAATATAAGAAATACAAAGTAGTTAGTATAGATAGAACATTTAGTTAGTTAGAATGTTAGATAATAAATAGGGGGAAGTAAGGATAAGGGGAGGAATGGAGGTCTGTTAGGAGAGAAGGATAGTTACTTGGAAGAACAAGAGCAATACAAAGTAATTAGTTTAGTTGTTAGAATAAATAGTTAGTTAGAGGAGATTAGTTAGATAATAAATAAGATGGAGGAAAGGAGGTTTGTTAGCAGAAATGAACTTGAGCTGTTGTAGAAAGGGGAAACCCCTTAGGTGAATTCTCTCCTTCTCTTTGTTGCCATTCATTATTCAATAATAGAGGCATTATATTCTCATTTTCTGTTTCTGGGTTCATAACAGGATCTCCTTGTCCTCTTAACCTTCGAATTTACATCACTTTAAAATGGTCTTACTCTTTTCCAAGCACAAAGAACATATTATACTAATTTTGGCTGTGAAATGTAACCAAGTTTGTAAGATATGGTAGCCGTACCACACCCATACAATACTATTCTATAGACTGTAGGTTTTAGCTGTATTCATAATACTTTATAAATAAGACAGGATGAAAGATACAAAAGTCTGTTTCAGTTACATTCAATCATAGGAATTTCTTTTTTGATCTATTTCTGTTTCCACTCTCTCTATTTTACTGTTTCTTACTTTTCCTGGATACTAAGTTATCAACAATAAGAGTATCTTGAAGTGTATTGCGCATCTAAGGGAATATTGGCCCTATCTGCATTTGTAAAGTCAATGATCTGAGTTTGACCTTTATCTTCATAGAGAAGTCCCTTGCTTGGTGCTCCGTTGATATGCCTTGGGATTCAGGTTGCAGCTTCTCAATGACTACCATATAGAGCTTGTAGAAACTAACTTACCTCATAAAACAGAAATATAGTTTTGTTATTTAAAATGTCTCTGGTAATGGTAATGCCTACGAACAAATATGTAAATTACTAAAATATTCTATAACAACTAAAAAACATAAACAAAGCCTGAATGCCACCTTAACTTGGAAATACCAGATTACTAAAGGCCTGTTTGGTTTGAGAAAATGTTTTATGTTTCATATTGTTGTTACAAATAATTACAAAATTAGGAAATGATAACAAAAAGCATTTTCTAAAACTAGACATGCCCCAAGGTATCCCTAGGATTGAAAGAAAAATATTGTACGATTTATTAACAACTTCTTAATGCTAGTAAGTGGTAACTCAAATAATTATGATCTACAATTAGCTCAGTAATAAATATACAAGAATATTCAGGTCCTATGGCCTTTAAACTTGGGCGTACTTGATGCTAGTATGTTCTGCATGTCCTTTTCTTGCCTTTATAATCAGATTTATTCAAGTACAGAAGGTATTTATTGACATTTGAAGTTAAACTAAGGAGAATTATCCCTGTATCGAAGCTAACAAGCCTATTAATGCACATTACTTCTCACAGCCATATGACAGCCCTTGGAACATTTTTTTCTTCCAATTTTACATACTTGATTACAACCCTAAAAGTGGGTGCTTTTGTGATAAATGAACCCCTTTGCCAGAATTCCGTAATTTTGCAGCTGCTAAAGTGTTTATGATATTGTCTAGATTGCTTTTGTTGTTGAGGCAACATAAAGGATTAAGTCAGCACCTTCTAAATTATCAGAGGGTGAGGATGGTCATATTTATTCACGCCTTCTTGAAATATATGTATTGACATCAATAGATCCTTTGACTTAAGTGATTCAGGCTGACAAACAAGCAGCATATAATTGATCTGACTTGTATGCAAAACAATCTGCCTATTTGCTTTCCACCATTATAGTGGTTGAAACGCATATGCCTGACCTAATGTTACTATTTTTGGTTTTTCTTTCCTTTGGTCAGGTTCACTTTTGAAGATAGTCTATATATAAATGAGATATTCCATGAAAAAGTATTGTTTGTAGGAAAATTCCTTGAGGCAACTACAATACTCAAACCTTTGTAGTAATTTATTATTATCCTATTTGCAGCTCAAGCATTATTTATTAATTTTAACAGCTTTGCTGGTAATCCAAATCTAATTATCTTTTCAATTATATGTATAGGTGGCTGCTATTTTGTTGACCAGATTAATTGTTTCAGTATTCTATTTCTGTTTCAGTTTTGAGAATTATGCAACTAACATCCCTGTCTTTCCATTTCTTTAATCTAGAACGAAGCAAAAAAAATGTATAAAAGGGTTGCTCAATTACGATCTGATTCCACTCAGCAGAAGGATAAGCAGCGTGGTTTTCCTGGACTTTTTGGCCGAAAAAACAGTGTTATATATTATGAAAAGAAATTAGAGGACATTGAGGAGGATGTGAGATTGAAGCAGTCAGAGGCTTCATTGGCAGGAGAAGTATGTGGTAATCTTTCATGTCTTTTTCCCAAAAAAAAAAAAAAAAACAATTTAAAAGTAGTTTCAGTCTTGTTTTAACTATTTGCATTTTCTTGTATAAAGTCATAAAGTGCATCCTACTAATCTCTATTCTTGTTCAATATTCAAGGAGGCTCGAGCTGCTTTTGTGTTCTTTAAGTCTCGTTTTGGTGCTGCAACTGCTTTTCATTTACAGCAATCAGTCAATCCCACCCATTGGATTACTGAGCTAGCTCCAGAACCTCGCGATGTGTACTGGCCTTTCTTCTCTGAATCATTCATGCGAAGATGGATTTCTAAGTTGGTGGTTGTACTTGTGTGTACTACTTTCACTATTGCGTTCCTTATACCTGTAGTAATCGTACAGGGGCTTACCAACCTCAATCAATTGGAAACTTTATTTCCCTTCTTGACAAGTATTCTAACCATGTAAGTTGCTAGTTTATTGACTTATTTGTTCATGATAAACCCCCTCTATGTTTTGCTATCTTTCTTCTCTTATTTCCCCTCTCCTCACGGTCTTATTAACCCATGGATGTGAGTTTCTGCTCAAAAGAATAACTTTTGGGGTTGCATGAGAATTAGGTCAAAGTGATTGTTCAGTGTTTCTCAAAGTATATACTTTCAATAATTGACTAGGCCACAAGTTGCTGACAGCATATTTTACTTTGCCTCGATTGCATGCACAGTTCATTAGGAATATCAGTTAGTTCAGACAAGGTAAAGCCAGGAAGCTGTAAATTGATTTTAAAAAGAAACTTGACTTATCAAACTAGGTTGTCAGAACTCTAAACCATGATGCCGTTAATTGGTAGTAAGAAAAATGTTTCAAGGATTTCATTGCTTTGGAAGAGTATTGCTATCATATTGCTTGCATACTGCCTATACACATAGGAACTCCAGTGCTAAACCTTGTTTTTCAGAACACCTTGGTTGTAGACATAAAGTATGGGTTTTGCAATTGATAAAGGATGATAGTTACATGAAGACCAGGGTGGATGTTGTTGACAATTTTTTTGAGTGCTAAACCTTGTTTTTCAGAACACCTTGGTTGTAGACATAAAGTATGGGTTTTGCAATTGATAAAGGATGATAGTTACATGAAGACCAGGGTGGATGTTGTTGACAATTTTTTTGCCAGATTTACTCAATGTTGAAATTCCTTGCTGCTAGGATGATCCAATCACAGCATTTTGTGTCATGTTAAATATCTTGCATGTGATTCTGTTTTTTCCTGTGTAGTCAAATTTCTACTTGTAATGCTACATCTTTCTTGTGCAGACATGCTAAATTTTGCCTTGTAATTTGATTTTCTTATTTGTTAATGCACAACCACTGAGCCTTTTGTGAATCTGCTTTCAGAAAATTTTTCAGTCAAATAGTTACGGGATACCTTCCCAGTCTTATTCTTCAGTTGTTTCTGAAATTGGTGCCTCCTGCCATGGAGTTCCTTTCCTCCATTCAAGGATACATTTCACATAGTGATATAGAAATGAGTGCATCTAGAAAAGTGCTGTGGTTCACAGTATGGAATGTTTTTTTCGCAACTGTATTTTCTGGCTCAATTCTATCTATGTTCGATACCCTCCTTGATCCCAAGAACATTCCTGGGAAGCTGGCTGTTGCAGTTCCAGCACAGGTTAGAAAATGTTTCTCTCTTGTAAACTTTCCTGAAACATATTTTTGAGGGCTACAAAAATCTGTTGCAAGATAGAAAACCACGCTATAAAAGAATTAAGTAAGACCAACACAAGTTGTAATTAACTACTTTTTTATCATTCAAATCTCTACGAAAAGAAAGTCCCATTTTAAAGAATGAGCCTTGATAGAATAAAAGAAAATAAACATCTACCAAAGAAAAATACCCAAACACAAGAATAAAATTGTTTATTCTATCTATGACTTTGATCATATCAGATGATCACAATTCAAATCTAAAATCTACATAACAATTTATAAAAATATAGACTTTTTAATTTCTATCTTTCTGATGTCATTAATTTTGGTTTGATTGTAGGCATCATTTTTTATTACGTATGTTGTCACGCAAGGATGGACAAGCGTGTCATCAGAACTCTTCCGTGTAATTCCTTTCATTTTCAGTTGGATAACGAGGCTTTTCACTAGTCAAGATGATGAATTTGAAGTTCCATCTACTCCATACCACAAGGATGTTCCAAGGGTCCTTTTCTTTGGACTTCTTGGTATTACATATTTCTTCCTAGCTCCATTAATTTTGCCGTTCCTCTTGGCCTACTTTTGTCTAGCTTACATCATTTTTCGAAATCAGGTCAGCATTTCTTTGGATGTTATTTGATATCTGCGGATGAGCTTCTACTAATAAAAACAAGGGAGAATTTCATTATTGGAAATCCATACAAAATATTTGCAATATAAAAAGTGTTCAAGAATCATTTCTAAGTTTACACCTATTAGCTTAAGCGTTGGATTGAATTATGTCTTATTGTGGTACCGAAGCTTCTAAAAATAAGGTCTATCCTTGTTGCACCCATTCTTTGTATAGTAAAATAAATTTAAGCACCAAGTAAAATGGGATAATTAATCATGATTCAAGTTCGAAAGGCTCTTAAGTGAGGAGGCATCTTAGAGATATTTATTGATTTCTGTCTACACCTAAGAGGCTAAGAGTAAATCCTGATGTTTAATCTTGTCCATAATTGAAAATTTGTTCACCAGGACTTCCGAACTTGGGAAGGTTGATGTAGCTGAGGTTTAGTGAAATAATAAATAGATGCCTGGAAAGTGTCAAAGGGCATAGTAGTTGATCGATGGTTTTATGAAGATGAAATTAAGCCGTTTCTGCACTGGAGTATGATTCATGTGTATAAGGAGCAACAAGAAGTGAGAGCAACTGCATGTACTTTATCCATGCTTTCCAAAGATTGCAAGACAGTATTTACTGAAATATATCATGACTCAGATCTAAATAGGATAAGCAAAGGCAAATTCTAAAATGTTACAAAGTTAGGAAATAAAAGATTGAAGAGGGGAAGCCTAAACAAGTTCCATTTTAATGTCTTGGAATTTGGTTTCAGGAACTGCCTGTGGTTGTGGTTGACCAATGTGGAGCATAAGTAGTGATATAACCTTACCCTTGATTGCTTGGTAGAAGTTTTCAATTGTAGTGAAGTACCATATCACCAATTTTATACTGTTAGGAAAATCAACCAAATTTTCAATATTAATTCAAGTGAGAGGAAATTTAGGAGGTGCAACCCAAGAGGTAGTGGAATGTATCTTGACTTTTGGTGAAAATTCCACTATCATAATAAGAAGGTAGGTGGAGAGGTAGAACAATTAAGGTTCACTTAAGTCACATTCAAGAATGGAGCCATTCACCATCATTATAAAAGGAGTTACTTGTGATGAGAGAAGATATTAGCCAAGTGCGAAGAGGGGTTAGGGGGTTGTGTAATGGGGATGGTTTCTTAAGTGTCTAGAAAAATTGTCACGAGAGGGTTTTCTCAAATTTATCCAAAAAAATTTAATGAGAGGATTTTTCTCTAGTTCCAGAAAACTTGTAATCGAGAGGGTTTTCTTAAGTTGTCCAAAAACCTTGTAAATGAGAGTTTTATCAAGTTTGTACAAAGAACTTGTAAATAGGAGGGTTTTCTCAAGTTTGTCCAGAAAACTTGTAATTTTAGTTGAGATGTTCCGCGGACGTAGGTAAGAGATGCCGAACTGTGTTAGATATGTATCTTCGATATTTCTAATGTTGGTGTTGTTTGTGTGTGCGTGTGCAAGGGGTCACCCCCCCCCCCCCCCCCCGGGCGACATATTCAAGGATTATTTTCTTTTTGTTCTGACAATGTTAATTTTATCCATGAAATTGTGACACTTATAAACATTTTTGATATAATTTACACTGATGCTCTGCCAATATATTCTGCAGTTTATAAATGTATATGCACCAAAGTATGATACAGCTGGGAAATTTTGGCCTATTATACACAACTCAATGATATTTTCTCTGGTACTCATGCACATCATTGCGGTGGGAATCTTTGCTTTGAAAAAGCTTTCTTTAGCATCTACTTTGACGATGCCCCTACCAGTCCTCACACTTCTCTTTAACGAGTACTGCCGAAAACGATTCCTGCCCATATTTGTTGCATATTCTGCAGAGGTGCACTTCAAATCCAGCAAATGATTGTTCAAATTTGCATCTTGCATTCAATCTGTCAGGTCTGATTTTAACTTGGTTTTGTGTTTCCAGAGTTTGATAAAGAAGGATAGGCAAGATCACAATGATACTACAATGACACAGTTTTATGAGAATTTGGTAAATGCTTATAAAGACCCTGCATTGCTTCCAATTCAACATTCACAAAACAATGACAATCTTCGCAGTCCCCTTATATCTCAGGCTTGATGCTAAGGCACAATGTCATTCAATACTAAACCAGTTGTGTTGGTTCTTCCCTGTATATGATGCAAATATTCATATTTCAAGGGCAATGAAGTGCAAAAGGGGCTTGTATATGCTTGTTTGTATAGATGGAAAAGTCTTGAATTCCAAAAGAGTGGTCAATTTTTTCCAGCTTTTTAAATGAAGAGCCTAAAACTTGCATATATCACTGAAGTTATCTTTTGCCTTGGCTCTTAAACCACTTTCCTCCTTATTTGTGTATATTTCTTACTTTTCTTAATTATTTGCAGAGTAAAATATTAAATGATATTTAGACTTCCAATATATTGAACCGTTGTAATTTTATTGAACACTGTTTTTAACATGCATTCTCTAAGGATGCATGTTAAAAAAAAATTATGAAATGTTAAATACTTGCTTTATTATTAGGTGAAAATTCATATTGGCTCTACAACTTCTGCTCCAAGCTTTATAAAGTTTATATATGAGTTTAGTCACACTAATTTACTTGAATTTTAGTCCTTATAATAATTACATTAGTTTTTATGAATGTAGTTGTCACTTGGTTTAAGTTTTAGTTCCACTAACTTTATTCTGTTTAGGTTTTGGTCCTTATTACGTAAATTAAAACCATTTTCTAAACTATAAGGACTATAAATTAAAGTTTTAAAGTATAAGGACTGGAATTAAAATCAAGGTAAATTATAAAGATAAAATATATTTAAATTATTATAAATATATTTTACTTTAAATTACTAGTTTGATTAAAAAAAACACATTATTAAAGAATTAAATTGACTATGGGAGATTCATGTTTGATGATTCACTATTAAAATCAGTTAGTACTCGATAGAAATGTCAACGCATATTGAAGTGATGAGATAGTGACTAATGTTTTTAAAATCTGACTGGTTGTTGTATCAGTAAAAGTATTGGTTTACAATTCATTGGTTGAACAATGGTTTGATTGGTACTGATTAAATATATATTTAAGATTAAAAAAACATATATCAGTAATAAATTAATATAAAATTATAAGAAAATTAAGTTAGGTAAAACTTTAAATAAACATAAAGGGATCATATTAGAAAATATAGAATTCATAATAAATATTTAGATGATAATAATTCGTGTGTAAATATCATATATTTTTTTATTTATTAAAAAATAGAACCAAAATTAAAAATATTTATAAAAAAGAATCAGTTCAAACCATTTTTTAGCATCAATTCTTGGTCAGTTCGTGACCAGTTGTTAATAGACTTTTGTTTTATCATTTTCCTTTGTTGTCCGGACTAGTGACTTGACCTATTCTTGGTCCAATTAAACAAACAAACTGAAAATCTGATTTTTTTAAATAATGTAAAAAAAAAAAACTTGACAAAATATGTGAGTTAGACTAATAAAACTGAAGTTAAAAGAGTGGACCACCTTATCGGAGTGATCAGGGATCCAAGCTGCTCCACAAATTCGAAATTATCGTAATTGATAACTGTAATCATCAAGTTTTTCTTTCATAAATTTACTTAAATTTATTTTATAAAAAATATTTATTTTAAAAACTAATTAGATTTTAAAGTTTTAATATATGTATGTCAAATAATATTTTAATATAATATAATTTAAATTTATTAATACATGTCGGTTATATAAATTATTTAAAATTATTATTTTACACTCTAATCATATAAACAACTCACAACATTGCATAGAGTAAATTAACCAAATTATAGGCGGGTCAATCCATGTTTGACCCAACCTATCATAACTGATTGACACAAATACAAACCTACCCAGCCCGAATTATAAGGCCCTTGTTCTTCGCACTTGATGTATATATATATATATATATATATATATATATATATATATATAAAACTGATGATGAGTAAATTCTACAGGATTTATGATGTTGACATAAGGTTGCCGAAAGCTAAACTAAATCTACTTGCAAAAGAGAAAACTCAAAAGATAGTCCAGTTGAAAAGTAGGAAAATATGTTTTTCTTGACTTTCTTTTGAGGTGTATATAATCTGTTAAGATATGGATAGAAAAAGAAAAGAAATAGAAAATAATATGATTAGAAGGAGAAAAAAAATTCATTGAGGGTGAAAATAGATGTAAGAAGAAAAAAAAAAGTGTAAAACTATCATGCTTGTTAAAAAATCTATGATTACAAGAGAGAACCCAATCATAGACCAACATAGCATATTATGAGAAGAATTTCGGTTCATAATATCCCATTTTATGGTGGACAAAAGTTAGGAGATGGAATTTTTTTTTTTTTTTGTGCAGTGACAAAATATGGAGGGAATATATATATATATATATATATATATATATATATATATATAACTTGAAGTGCTAAGAAAAATATCCTTATAAATTACACCCTTATTTTTTGTAAACATTAATCATTTATAAAATAATTTTTTAATTTTATTTATCATTTTGTGAATTTAAAAATATTTTTTTAAAAAAATAATCATTATTTTTATTAAGAAAATTAGAAAAAGCATAACAAGAAATTTAATGAAAATTTTAATTATATTTTTTTAGAATTATTTTTTTAAAAAAACTTTCTTAATGTTAAAACTTACAAATTTGAATCCTTTCATATTTATAAGTAACACGAGAATTTTGTTATGAAAGAAAAAGTAAAAAATAAATAATTATAAATGTCAAAATTTCATATTTTGTTTCTCTCTTGTCTTTCTTCCATTCAAGCAAAATGGGACATTTTCTTCAAGAGAGAGTGTACACAACATGAATTTCCATTAAATAATTTCCCCTATGCATTTTTTAAATCCAATTTACATTTTGAATTGATTCGACATTTCTAATAGTGGATAAGCAATTAATAAAATCCATTCTTCAAATGTAACAAGAAATTTCCCTATCTAAGCTGTATAGTTCTTGAGACAGTACTGGATTTTGATTATTAGATTACTTAATTCCTAGTGTGTGTATATATATATATATATATATATATATATATATATAATTTTGAGCTAGACATGTAAATTACACCCCTTTGAGTATCAAGGTTTATTGAGTTGATTTATGAATCGTTGCATAAGAATCTTTGCCGGCATATTACAGTAATCTTGAACTCTCCTTTAGAATGGAAAAGGAAATTTCTTTAAGCAAGAAAGAAATCTGAATTAGACAAACAACAGAAAGGTAGAGCAACCAATTTTGGAGGGTCCAGGGTCCTCAATGATCGCAATCTAAACTGCAGTGCTTCAACCCAATTCTATCAAATTCACATGCTCTCCTATACACCATAAAGCAAAGACTAAGCCTTTTGAATGAGGGGATGGTCAAAGGGAGAAAAGAAAAATGAAGGTAAGGTGGAGAAGGGGAAAACAACAGTGAGTGAAACATTTAGTGGGGCCAGCCAAAGGAAGAGGACGCTGCTAACACCTGGACAAATTTCTAGCATTGTCACTATTCACATTAAAAGTGCTAATGCTCAAAGCTAGAAGCAATGCTCATGCTTCTGTAGTTACACTACACATGTTCTTACCAACCAATATGAGCAAGTACAAAAAGTAGAATAAGAGACCAGCCCAATTTATATAAATATGGTTTGATATGGTTGTACTCTTTAAGCATGATTGTGTATAGAAGAGTATCAGATGGGAGATATCATCTCCTTAAATGGATCTTCATATTTTAGAGAGATTATTTGACCCTTAATTAACGATACTTTGGTCACACTAAAAAAAAAGTCTAATCTTAAAAAAATTGATCGAGTTTAGTAAGGCACAAATTTGAGTCTCTACTCATTTCTTTTTTGAGGTTAGGAAATTTAAATATTTTTGTAAGTATTATTTAAATTTAGAGATGTTCTCTGTCTTAATCTAAAGTATCATCCACTCTCCCTATATTTCCCTCCCCTAAAAAAAGACCTCAATTTATTTCAACAAAGATAAGAGCCCCACAAGTTTTTCTAGACATGGTAAAAATGGAATATCAACAAAAAGATATGATGGTGGTAGTTATGGTTATAGTACAAATACTTGTGTCACAGTAATTAAATTAATTAGCGAAATAAATTTTAGCCAATAGGGTGTTTAGGAATAAAGAGGATTTCTGATTGAAGTATGAGTGTGGTAGCAATGTTTGATGATAGCAATGATCAAATCATGAGTAGAAAAGGAGGGTTTGAAAGCTGTGATGTGGGGCTCAGAAATAATTTGAGGTTGCTGAGTCACTAACAAGAAGGGATCAATTGGTTACCCTTCTTCATTTGATATACCAGAGAGGATGCATTGGTGGGGTCAATGGAGGAAGAGGACTATGATGAGGATGAACCAGCATCAATTAAAAAAGCCTCTTACCATTATGAAGCTTGACTTTACACCCTAAATGGGGTGTCTGGTGTTTGCGGCTAAAGGTTGGATCAGAAAATGCATAGGGATTGGGACGTTTTGAAGGATAATCATACCAAAGAAGTGGAATAAAAATTAATGAACTTTTCAAATGGCAGAGCAGAAATAATTTGAGGTTCCTGAGGCACTAACAGGAAGAGTCATCTTTAATTTATACCAGAACATTCTCCATGATTTTCCTTTACTTTGATGCTAGTAAAATTAGAATAACTTTAGTTTAGTAAAAATATATAAGAATTGAAGTCAAATAAAAAGATTTCCAATAACTCATCTCAACTACTTTCATCTAATATGTAGTATCATATATAACTTCAGGAACAATGAATTATCAAGATATCAGTAGTCAGTTAAACTACACTAAGGTGTGATAAATTTGGTGAAAATTTTGAACTACATACATGCAAAAAAAATTAAAATATTTTTTCACCATAAATAAGTAAATGCTTAGAAAAGAAAAATACAAGCAAGATTTCTTAATAATAATTTTTTTTGGGTATAGAGTCAGACATTTGGTTAAGCTGAAAAAAAAATTACGTTAGTTAATCCATTTATTTGGTGATTCTTAATTAGCGTACTCTTTATTACTATTGTATTTTTTTACTGAACTTAATGTATTTTAAAAAAAAATCAATTTGTCTCATAAACAATTTTTTTTGCTGGAAGTCTCAAACAAATTGCTTTTAAAAGTAAAATATTATTATGAATATATCTATGATAAAAGTTATTAAAAGTATTTAAAATGGTATACTTCCAGCATTTTTTTAGCCCAATAAGATATATATATATATATATATTTCCGGCAGATGTCAAAAACTAATAATGTTATTATGATATTCTTTAATCTCAGTAAATCTTCTTTCATACACTTTACCTCAGAAAATCATTCAACATTTTACCAATAACATGATTTTTTTTATTGTAACAAAAAATGATCTCGCCCTTAAAATATTAATTAAGAAGAAAAAAAACAAAAAATTATTTATTGTGAAAATAATAAGAGAATAAAAAAGTTATGGGCACACAATTTTGCGCATAAAAGTGAAAATAAAATGAATTGAAATGAAAATTTTAAATTAAAGTAAATTAAAAAAGTACGGGTTACACATTATTTTACGGTTTATTTATCTCATTTTTTTATTCTTCTTCTCTACAAATAAACGCACTCCTAGGATTTATTCGGTAGAATAAAAAGAAAGAAAAATAAATAAATTGAGATAAAAGATTTAAATTGGAATATAATGTAATTAAAAGTGAGTCTCACGTCATTATTTTAATGTTTATTTTCTACTATTTTTTGGTCTCTTTTTCTGGAAACAAACACACCCGAGCATTTTCCTTAAAAAAAATACTCTCTCCGGCAATTTTTTATTTAATACTACAAAAATATGATTGATCATCATCACAATCACCATCACCATCACCAGTACCCTCTTTCTTTAATGCACGTGTTGTAGGCCTTACTCTGTTCTCTGCTTCTTACTGTGCACATCTCTGTTTAGCATCTCCGACCTTATCTTCTGTCTCTGGTTTCTGGTTCCTGCCTGTTGCCTACTTCAAAGTAGAGATGGTGTTTAGAGCATGAATACAATAAAAGATGAGTATAAGATATGCTTAGAGACAAATGTAATTTACTACTCATAATTATAAAAGTACGTATTATATATTATTTTCTTATTTTCCAATTTTATAAAATAAAATAGATTTAAATGAGTTTTTAATTCTTATAGTATATTTATTTTTCCTTTTTAATTTTTCTGGTTGTCTATGCGATTTTTTATTTTATTTTAATTCCTCACCTTATTGTTTCACTCTTTTAAAATTGTAGATTTTGTGTATATGTCTCTCTTTTATATTACAAAAATTTCCTTTTAATCCCTATTATTTAAGAAAATATTAAGCCTGTTATCTAATCTCTGATAGTCATGCCATCTCTCAACAACAATAACCTCATGACACTGAAAACTAATACCTAGTTTAAATAAACTTCTCAATGAATATTTAATTTATAAGAGAGAGAAATTAAAAAATAAAATAAATCAATTTTTTCATGAGAGAAGTCAACTTATACATCTAAACTTTTAGAAAATTTGATGAAAAAATTATATAAAATTAAAGTTTATAAGTTCATTTTAACTTATAAAAGAAATAATTCATTTTATTTTTAGAAGTACGTATTAAAATAAGAATTTATTCAGACAAGTTCTAAAATGAAACAAAAAGTATATAATAAGGGTGCAAGTAAAAAATAAAAATAAAAACAACTATACTATAATAACCAAAAAGTTATTTGAACAAAAATATTTTTTCCCATAAATTGTCAACATCATTTGTATGATTAATATTTACAAAAGTCATATCTAATAAAAAAAATAATAGCAACATTTCGTTAATTTGAGTGGTAGTAGACTTGATTTTCTTAAGCAAAATATCAAGTTAGAACCTTATGAATGAAAATAAAATGTGAAAGTAATTAGTCAGATTATTCACCAAACATTAATGATTATTAAAATTGATGGATATTTTATATCAATAATATGATAAAAAAAATTAATAAAAAAGTGGAATGTAAAATTAAAATAACACCGCATTGAGAAGACACAACTGAAGATGTGGGTCACATACTCTTCAAAGCATGGACGAACTACATGACAAGCAAGGTGGAATGCAAAGCCAACATCATAACACGCGACCAACCAATGGGGTACAAATTCAGACACGTTCTTGAGGACACATAACGTACTATAGAGTCTCATGTCCTACCAAAATAGTCTTCTTTGTCCTAAGATTTTGAAAATGACAAGGACAATAATAATCAAGAAAGAAGAGAAACACCCTACACTTAAGTGCACTAGTGATTATGCTACCGGACACAAATATGAGATGAATGTGGGTCAACTAGAAGATTGAACTACTCCACAAGGGAAAATTGCAAGGACAACTTTGTTATTCTTCCTATCACACGAGCATATGAAGAACTAGTGTAGCTCCAACAATAATTGTACTCATTTTTGGGAAAGGACTTCCCAAATTTAAATATGTAGAACTTTTTTCACCTTGAAGTTGTTAGTAAGTGTATGTTAATTTGACACACTGAAAAGAAAAAAATAAAAACTTTGAATTGAAGTAAAAAGTTAAAATGTGGGTTCAACAAAATTTTACGGTACATTTAACTCATTTTCCATCCTCTTTCATCCTTACCAAACAATCTCAATGTGAGTTGAAACAATACTACAAGATGTGGAATGCTAATGCTAAGAGAATGAAAATTTGGTTCTACCAATATTACTTTATTCAAGTGAAACTAAGTTCATATTTTTTTAATACTATGAGGTTGAATATTTTGGAAGGAACAACATAGTTAAAAGGCAAAGATTATATTAAAGTTGTTCAATTTAATTCTGCAATAAAGATTAATCATTAATAAAACTAATAAATACTTCATTTTATAATATATTATTAAATATTTTGTTCACATTTATAATATGAAAAAAAATAATAAATATTTGGTTATTAATATACTTCTCTCTGTCTTTTTTTTACTATACATATTCTTCATCGAACAGCTGTAAGATCTGCAATATTATATGGAGTTGAATGTTGGTCAACACATAGGCAACATGAGCATAAAATAGGGTTAGCAGATATGAGCATGTTAAGGTGAATGTGTAGTTATACAAAGATGAATAAGATAAAAAACGAAGATATTTGACGAAATGTAATCATAGTACTGGTGATTGAAAAGATGATGAAGCATAGATTCAGGTAGGGTATATTGAAACTCACATGGAAAAGGTAATTAAATAAGACTTAATGGAATGAGATATAGATTGACAAAATATGTGTCTTAGAACGGAATGGAAAAAAATTATAAGCTCTTGGTGGAGGATTAGACCCGTTATTATCTCTATGTTACATACGGTCCATTTTTAGTTTCTTCTTCATTTTTTCCTCCTTATTTCACCATTTTTTTTATCTTCTTTTCTTTTTCTTATTTCTCCCTTTTTCTTCCTTTTTTTCAACTTTTTCGTATTTATTATTGGATTCATCTACCGACCTCAATCAACTTGCGTTAAAAGTATTGTTAATATTGATGTTGACATATTCTTTATCGAAGATAATAATACTTGAATCAGATATAATTATTATAGATGATAAAACTTTTTCTTTAAATATTTAATACAATTACATTGAGTTAAACAACTTTTATGTTAATTAATTTATGTAATTAGTTATATTTTTTATCATATATAATCAAACTCAAATATCAAAAAATTATAATAACTAAATTACTCTTTCAATTCAACCACCGCTAGACTTCTTTGGTCACGTGATCGGTGGTATGCTTCTTCCTCTTCGGTGCGCTATTATTTTAACAAAGCCATCCCATGGTCTTGATAGCATCACCAACAAGCAAACTAAAGTTTATTTTAAACTGTGTTTATTGCATCTGGGATTTCCTTATTTATTTTATTCTAATGAAATGTTTCAATTCAATCAATTTGATTGACACTTTCTTAAACAAATATTGAGCCACCAATATCGATGTAAGGGTTTTTTTCAATTATTAAATAAATTACATGCACTATCAAATAGTAACTGTAGGTGTTAATTTTATTTTATACGGACACAGATACATATACACCTTGAGTTATTCACTAGACTAGAATTATTATTCTTTTCATTTTCTTGGTCCAAACCATCATTAATGTCTGCCTCTTTGGTTTATAAAATAACCAAGTTGTTTGGTAGTCTTAGTGCAGGTTGTACGGGTCAAGATTATGATATCTAGAATCTACTTCTCAATCTGCCTCCCAAGATATCCCGTAATCTTTATGACATATGGTTAAAAAAGTTACCACATTAGCTTCACCATTAAAACTTTATATTTCTGGTTGCAATGCAGATAGTCAATATTCTATATGCATGAATCATGTCAATATTCGATTCATTTTTAGATTAAAAAGAAAAGAAAAATAAAAGTGGAAACAAGTTTTTTTAATAGATTATGTACGAGTACTCATGTCACATCCTACATTTATTATTAACATAATTGATATTAAAATTTTTGCTTACTATATCGATTTTAATAATAACTTGAGTAAATTACATTCGCATTCTCTGTGTTTTGCTCAAATTTCACCTGATACCCCTTCTTTTTTATACCTTACAAAAAATTCTTTAATTATTTAACTCACATTACACTCAAGTTGGTCATATGACTTTTAATGAAATTTTATGTCTAAAATACCCTCATCTTTTTCCTCTCAACAAGATATTTTAAAACTCTCGCTTCTTTTTGTTTTTTTTATGTAATTGGACGTGAACATACCTTGTTGGTACGCAGTGTTAACACCCTTCCTTCTTCTTCCTGTTCTTCAATTTTTTAGTTCAATTTTTTCTCTGATTGAATATGTTTATTCGCTTCAAATTTTAGTGTTTTGTTTCTGCATTTGTGTTTTTAACTTCTTTCTTTGAAATATTTCTTTATGACAAGGTGTTTGATATAATATCTCGGTCAAGAGTCACAAATACATCATAACACATCATAATTTTAAACTAAAAAGATTGAGTAATTCAACAATTTTAATCTTTAATTAATTCTTTCTCATTGCAGTTATTGTATATACCCAAAAAACAAAAAATAAAGGTTAGAATCAACAATAAGGTAAAACCAAATATGATATGATCAAAAGAAAAAAGAAAAAAAAATAAGAAAGACATATAGGCCTAAAATCAACAATAATAAACAAATGATTTTCAGTTTATCCATTGTGTTTCATGTGGTCTCAAATATCAACACTGTTTTCATCAACAGTAATAAACAAATGATTTTAAATATCATAAGTGGTCTCAAATTGGTTCCTCAATGAAACCTTATTCAGAAATAGACAATAATAAACAATGAAAATTAAACAAATATTCTTAAAAAGTAACCTATATACAAGGTTTAGTGGTCACTTACAAGTCTGTCTGAAAGAGGAACAATGGAGAACTTGCGAATTGGAAGAGAAACAATAGATAACTCACGAATTGGAAGGGGAACAATGGAGAACTTGCGAAGGGGGAAGAGAAAAGGAACGTGAACGTCGTTGAGAGGAAGAGAAACTCACCCTCCGTGGACTCAGAAGAAGCACTTGTCAACAAGAGGAAAATGAATAATACTCGCATGTGAAGAGAAATGAAACGTGAATCCTAAATTCTGAAACTAATTGAAAAGGGATAATTTTGATTTTATAATTAAAATATAAGGACAATTTCGTCTGTTCACATATTTCAATTGACATTAGTTAACGGTGTTAATAAAGGGGGGTAAAAGTAATATGAAAAAAAGAAGAGGTATTAGATGAAATATAAGGAAACACAGGGGGTGCCGGTGTAATTTACTCTAACAACTTATATATAATTCAATTTTTTTTAAAAAAATAACATTCAGATATGTATTTATAGTCATATGTTTTATACTTGTAATTTTGTATCTTATATTTTTTTAATACATTGTAATCTATATGTTATCATATTTAGATTAAAAGATATATGTTAAAATATATTTTTTTATCTCTATTAAATATCAAAATGTTTTAAATTTGTTCTTGCAAAAGTTTTTGTCTGTTTTTCAATCTACCAAAATTTAAATATGTTACTTTTTTGTCGAAATTAGGTTTGGATCACAAACCCCTCTATGCGAATCATCGTTCTTTCTTGGCATCGACGCCATCTCTGACTAAGAAGAAGGGAGTGTTTGTTTTCACACGAAGGCCACCTCACGTGATGTGAACCCCACAATGGTCGCAGATGGCGACACCGTGGTGGCGCATGCGGATGGGTCTTGTGGAGGTGAGCGGATTAACAAAAAGAGGTCTTGCGAATAGGTTTGCAGAAACTCTATTAAATGGCGCACATATCTCGCAGATGGTGAAGATGAATCAAGAGTGGACACAAGAAGAAGCAGAATGAGGAAGCCCCAAATATCCCACGCGCTCAACCCTCAATTTCCTTCATCGATTTTTGACCTTCGTACGTGGACTATACTGTCGCATGGATCTGGTCCTCGAGGTGAGCGTTGCAAAGCCATGGTAGGCATCGAAGAGGAAGGCTGCGGCGCTGAGGAGAACGACGTGGTGGTTTTGCCGAGTGGATGGTTGTGGGTGGCAATGTGGGACGCAAGTGTTGTGGAACAAAGGTAAATGAAAGTTTCATTTTTTTCCCTAAATTATTTGGTGAGATTGGTGAGAATGTGGAGGATATTGGATGGGATAGATGTAGGTTGTTTGGTGGGTGGCACTGGTGTTGTGGAAAGGATAAAGGTTCTAGGTTTGGTGCTATGTCTCTGGCATAAGCATGGAGAATTGAGGAATTTTTTCATCTGTTATAATTATAACCGATGCAGTGAAACATTTTCTACATGGCTTATAAAATTAAAAACATATATACAACATTAAAAATTTAAAAAAAAAAAAAAAAAAAAAAAAAACCCTCCAAAACATAACTTGTATTGTGAATGAGTGTTCGATCTCCCTCTCCAAACCTTGAATCAAACGATGATACAAGCATTTAATTTCACACATGATATTGCCATCTATCCTGCCTGACATAATAGAAATAACTTAGATAAAATTATCACAATCAAAACTCTTGATAAGAAGCAAAATGAGAACCGACACACCTATCCATTGCAAGATTGAAATCAAATTAATGGCACGAAAGCGATGATGTCAAAGGGTGAGATGGTATGACTAGTGATGAAGATTTTACGTTGATGATCATGGAATTGCGAGTGACTACTACTGAAGTAATGAAGACAGTGAAGAAGATGAATGAGTAAAATAATAATGTCAATGTTAATGATTGTGTGATTCTTGATGACCATGATGGAATGGATGCGAGATGATGGTGGCAGCTGCAGGGTCATGGTGGTAGGGGGTTTGGGTTCGTGGTGGCAGTGGGGATCGAGAAAGAAATTAGGGTTTGCAAAAAACATATATAGAGAGCAAGAGGGTTAGGAGTTTGAATAAGTATGAGAGAATAAAACAATTCAACATCGATTTAATTTGAACAGATGTTAACAATTCAATTAGTCCTTTGATATACTCTTGAAGTCGACATATTGTTCTATAATCGGATGAACAACTACAACTCCATACTCAACCATCATTTTGTAGACTAGTTGTAGCATCGGTGAAAGATACCAGAAGGAATGTGGTCATTATAAAGATTATAGGGCAAGTTCACCTCCACTTGACCTTCGCGGGTTACTTCAACCCAAATAATGTGACTATGTATTAACCATAACAATGGGTATTGGATTTATCAAATTTTGAAAAAAACATCAAGTGATGCTTCCTAAATGGATTCGACTAATGTGTTAGGAGTTGACTATTGACCAAGATCAAGCTCTGGTAAACATTAATTGAAAGAGACATTTGAGCAAACTAAGGTCTAAGACCTTAAGAGACTGGATAAGTTCTCTGATGTGGCCTAGGCATCATGTGAATTAATGTGTACCTTCAAAAGACCCTATGATGCTTAAGTTAGTGAACATTCCTGACACTATGCAATCAATGTTTACTTATTATACTAACGTTGGTTGTATTTATGAGGATCTAAAGTGAGCTAGATCCCTTGGCATGAGACCCAAGTCCCCTCATCCACAATATATCCTTTCACTATGGATGTTCATGGGTACGATTCACCTGCGAACATAAATTAATCCAAATTGATTTGAACAGTTTGGGTTGAGTCATTTATGTATTTGGATCAAAATCGAATCAAATCGATCAAAATCCTTCATGTACGGGTTGTGTCACATGTTTAGATTTATATATCCGATCAAAATCGAACTGAACCAATCAAAATCGAACTGAACCGATTTTAGAGTTGTTTAGTTTGGCTTTAAATACTACTAATATTGGAACTCCAAGTGTTGGAACTTCAAATGTTTATAATATTAATGAATTATATTTTGTTAATTTGTTTCAACAAATCTGGTTGCACCAAAATTTATTGCAAGAAATTAGTTTGTAAGAAATAGTTGTGATTCAGACTATTATAGTAAATATCGTTGAAGAATATTTTGTTTTAATTTGTATTAGTCTATTTTAGAATATTATGTTTATGATATTAAATGAATCAATTTTACTACTTTCAAACATTTGATAATATTGTGTTAGGATAAATAGTCATTTTCATCCCTGAATATATATAGCACTGATAAATTCGTTCCCGAAAGATGAAAATTCAAATTTTCGTCCCCAAAAGTGAAAAAAGTGCGAAAAATTCATTCATCTGTTACCGTTAATGAAAGAGCTTAGGTGGCATAATAGGATGAAAATGTCACAAAAATGGTTGTCAACATGGCTGCTGAATAGATTGGACCAAAATATTAGTAAGTTTTCATTGAACCAAAATGTCATTAAGTTTCCATTGGACTGATTTGTCAGATTCCAAATTTCGTTTCATTTAAGGATAATATATAATTTAATATTCATCTTTCCTTTTTTTTTTTGTTCTAACCTGTAAAATATAATTTAATTCTTCCATTGGACCAATACACTTGATTTTGTTCTAACCTGTAATTTAACATACCAACACACTTGATTTTGTTCTAACTTGTAATTAAGAAAGTTTCTTTTAAAAAATGGTCTTACCAGCTCAAAGGACATCAACCAATTAAGTGCATATCTTGCGTTGTTAATTGTCAACTTTTCTCTCAAATAGGACTAATTCTAACAAAGGATTTTCAAAACCCATTAAACAAAAGGGACACTAAAATTTAAATTTCATCTTTCGGGAACGAATTTGTCAGGTCTCTACACATTCAGGGACGAAAATGACTATTTACCCTATTGTGTTAATTTTATGGAATATTTGGATGAATCATAATATAAAATACTAGTTCTAAGAAAAAAAAATTAAATAGGTAATCCGTTAGCCCGAACCAAACCAAACCGTTCATGAATGGGTTGGATTGAGTTGAGTTTCAAAAAAACATTCTTAAAACCGAACCAAACTAAACCGATCAAATTTAATTGGGTTGAATCCTAAATTTATCCAAAATCAATCCAAACTGACTCGCAAATATCCTAACTCTCATTGTAGTCACAAGATTACTTTACTTTGATATATTGTTCAGTGTTCACAAATCCATGTAACAATTTTTTTCTAATTTTGACCTTCATCAATACTTATAAATTGGAAAGTTAAATGTTTTTTTATAATTATAGTTTTTATTTTACTTGTTAGAATAATATAATGTTGACATTTGAATAATTATGATCCATTGATATCACTTGAAATTATATAAATGTACTTATCTTTATTTATTATTATAAATAAATGAAATATCTCAATTTCATCTTATTCTCTTTAGTCTTGGTAGTAACCTTTTGGGTTTCTATGACAGATCTGACTAATCCAATATCATAGTAAAAAATAAAGTATCAGGAAATGGTAACAAAATATGTACGCAGGATGCATAGCATAATATCCATTATAGTTTATTTAAGCAATTAGCAAAACCATGTTGATAAAAATAAATAAATTACCTAGGAAAACCATAAACCACATGTCCACATCAATAAGAGATGAGTCAGATGTTGGATAAAATAGTTCTTAATGATTTTTTTTTTATAGCGATTTTCAAGAGCACTCAACAACACACAGCTAGTGAACTGATACTTATGTATGCCAACCACTACATATATTTTGCCTATCAATTATTGATATTGATGTTTGTACAATTGGCCCTCTTTGGTATCCATTTACCGACAAAAAACGCAAGGGAAGTTTATGATTCCCTAGACTCCTTTTCAAAGCAAAATTATGCGCAATGAATTCAACCATGTCATAAGCAATGAACAAGAGGTGACAAGTAAAAACAAAAATGAGCTCTCAATCACTTTGATGCCACTCTGGAAATATTTGTTCTTATCTCTATATACGCACCATGACACTAAAATCGGATCAAATGTCCTATGAAATAGAGTATTGAAATTTCCTTCAGAATCATATAAATTAATCGGTTAAGCATTTGAGATATCAACTATTTTATACTACTAATACTTACTAAAACGGCAAAAATGAAATTGAAAATTCACCTTAATTAATGTCTTTATTATGTATTTAGATCAAAATATTATACTCTTATATCTGTTTTCAGCTTTCCTATTAATGTTTTTGCTGGGTACCATTTTCTATGTTTGGCTAGATGTATTAAAAGGGAAAGAAAACAGGACAAAAAGATGAAATCATTTTCTTTTGTTTTCTTGGACGGAAATATTAATTAAGCACAATATTTTTCTCATATAGCTCGCATAACATCCATTAACATTAACTCAGAAGAAGAAGAAAAAAAAAAAAAAAAAAATTAATTAAAATTATTTGTGAGTGATTAACACAACTCTTAACTGAAGAGGTAACATGAACACAAAAAAAAAGTGAATAAAAAAAGAGAGAGAACTTTAGTGTGAATTTAGGTGAACATTAACAGAATTCATTTGATAAAACTAATTTTGGACTAAAGTGATTTGTGTTTGAATTTCTTTTATCCTGAAAGTAAGTTTGTTTTAAAATTTGATGTAAATTTTTCAATTTAACACAGGTTACTTTTTATCACTTCTAATCAAACTCAATTTAAACTTTGACGACATAATTAATTATACCTAATACTACTGGTGTCCACCACATCATTAAAACTATCTCTATATACTACTAGTAATGGCCAGACATTTGTATCTTTACTAGCTAGTAATAATCAATTGATATTTCTCATGGTAAAACTAAACAAACACTCACTCCGTCTGTGTCTAATACAAAGGGAATATATGTTACGTTAATTAAAAAATTAGTTAATTATATTTATTTAATTGTATTAATTTTAATTAAAAATTATTTTTTAAATTTATCTTTTATTGAAATTTGATATTAAGAATATAAAAAAAAATTAAAACTAACACATTAATTAAATAAAATTATTTTAAAAATAGTAAAATTAAATAACATAAAATTAGTTAAATTTTTTTAGATTTGAAAAAAAAATTCTTATATTTGAGACTAAAAAAAGTAGATAATAAGAGTATTAGCTAGACAACCAAATCAATTCCTAAATGTCTACCACATCATTATAAACTGTCTCTAAAGACTAGACCAACAAAATTATCGTCCATAAAAGTTTCCAATGATAAAATAACATTGTAGTAGCTTGAGAAATTTATGTCAAATTTCAATGGTTAGCCTTACTGGCATTAAATAATTTTTATTAAAAGAAACACCATTGTTAGCAGCAATGTTATTAAATTGCATCCCTATTACTGAAAGTTTATCATAGTTCCAAACTACGAAAGAAAAGAATCTTGTATGTGGTGGGGTGAATCTGGGAATTAGCAATTATAAGAACAGAAATATGGCAGGCACAAAACCATGAAAAGGGAGTGATTCCTCATGCTGTATCTTTCATGGCAGGCATATCACAAGTACAACAATAATAAATTAAAGTTTTGAAATTTCTTAGGTAATGCCAGTGTAGTCTGATTTCACTTTTTACAACCATATCTTATATCCATATTCCATGAATGTACAGAAAAGAGTAGTAATAACTGTCATAGTTGAATCAGTAAATTAAGTCACCATAGAAAATCACTTTTGAATTAATAAACATTCTTATAGAAATTTAGATTAAAATCAAATAAAAGTGACCTTTAAGATGCAGCATTGTTTAAAAAGCCTAACTACAGGAAAGTGGACAGAAAGCAAAGTGCAGATATAGGGATCATCACAGATTTAGGGCTGGCTAGGGTTTAAAGTCTATGACTTCCACTCTCAATTCAGTAAGAATCATTCTGCAACTTCTCAATTAGTAGCATTAAATTATATTTTTTACCCTCTTTGGTTGATAATGAATAAAAAATTTAAATGGACCCAATACATCAAATGGCGGTGGAATATAGGTTTTACATGTCCCCTACACAATTAATAGAGTATTATATTAATATTTTCACTTGGTAACAACTAATTAAGGACCATTTAAAATGAAATCATTTCACATGTCAAACTTCCATATTTTATGTAAAGTTGGTTTTGCCCAATGCCAACTGAGGGTAAGGGGAATGGAAAGGAAAAAAAGGATTATACTTAAATGTCTGTGGTCAAATTATTGTCAATATGATAACATATGATTTTGAAAGATAAAACATATTTAACGATAATGACCGTTTAATACCATAGGCGAGAACTATATACGAATATAGAAAAAAAATAAAAACATTCAGAGTGCAAAATAATTTATATTATAATTCATTACAAATTATCATATATATGATAAATTTGTTAATTTTATAATAATTATTTTAAAAACCATATAAAAAATAATTTATAATTGAATAATATTATAGAACTATTTTAACTATATTAGTGTATCATTAAATTCATATGAATATTATTTGAATCATTTATATAAAAAAAAAGTAGACTCATATATTACCTAATATATAACTTATAAAAAAATGAAGGAATCATTTCATGTTATGAAAGATTATGAAAGCAATGTTTAATTAAATCGAGAGTTACATCAGTAAGTATAGACAAAATTATGACAAAAAGACATTGTAAACAGCATTAAAGCCTATGGAGACTAGTGGGGTTATGTGGTATACATTCAAACTAAACTTATGCTAATGCTCCACATACATAACACAGCCCCATCATCACATTCAACCGATGTTTGTCTCAAGAGACCCACCTTCTGAATGCATGAATGGCTCTTTTACGTCCCACCAACACTGATTATGTAGACTAAAGATGAGGCAAATGAAAGGATTAAATATTAGATCAAACTGAACTAAAAAGAAAATTAGGAAGACATAAGCATGATGAAATAGCTTATGCTTTCTGTTGACAGTTTTTTTTATGTAGTTCTAATTACTAGTATTATGAAAAATCTGCCTTACCTCTGGATTAGATAAGGGGTTGAGCTTAAATCTCGTTTCAATTGCTATGTGCAATAAACCTAAATTTATCCAGGGGAGTTGAATGAGAAGGAACAGAAAATGATAGGTATCTCTAGGCCTCAAGTTCTAAACAGAACATTACTTGATAAATTTATGCCTTATTTATCCTTAGACTGAATTTTTCTGTGATTTATTAGCTGCATGTGTGCTCAAGGTTAAGGTTATGTTTGGTTTTATGTGTAGGGAGCATCAAACTCAGTTTGAAAAATAAATTTATTTTGGTGACATGTTTTGTTACGTCAAAGGTATGTTTTAGGTTATTTTTGCGAATTTAATTTGCAAAATTAAGTTTTGACCCACTTAAATTTACAAATTTTAATCCAAACAAACATGTTTTAAATATTTTCTGCTCTAAAGTTATGTTGACAAATAAAAACTAAATTATTAAAGATTATGTCTGTTTGGATGTTTGATTATTTTTTTATCAGTGTGTTAAATTAAATTTATGAATAAATAATATATTTACTGACAACATTGTGAAAAAAAAAATTACACTGTTACTCTAGCATAAATTGAAATTGATATGTATAATAAATTTGTTGAATATTATAATAGTTATTTTATAAGTTATACTAAAAATGATTTTTGATTGGTTTATATTGTAAAAAAAATTATAGTAACAATGTATGTTATTAAACTCTAATTCCTTTTTACCAATTCCTTTTTTTTACTGCTATTTTTACCAATTCCTTGAGAATCTTTTTTTAAAAAAAAAAATCAAACAAGATGATTTTCCTATAGAAAATCAATTCCAAACATGTTTAGCCATTTTCATGCTTGTAGAAGTGGTCCCAATTATGCAAAATGTAGGAGATATGGAAGAAGAAGAAGAGTGGTGTGGTGATGACGAAATAAGCAGAGCACAGGAAACCAAGCTGGAAAAATTCAATGCGTGAAAATGGTTTAAGCCTGCACAAAACAGACAACAATAGTGACATAACAATGGGATGATGATGTTTTAGACCAGAGTGAAACGAGAGACAAAATGTGAACTCAAATTGATCCATCCAAGTGGAAGATAAAACCCCAATCCCCATAAGCACAAATGTAAAATCCAATAAACAAATAATAAACTAGTGAGAGAGAGTGTCTGTGTGAAGGTTTCTTTGGTCTTTCTTTCCCTCTTAATTTGACTTCCCATTACATATTCAAAGGAAAAAAGTGTAGGCCAGTGTTGTGTGTTTGACAGTGAGTCAAGGACCCATGTAAGATGGTATAAATGCCCCTAAACATATCATACACTCTTAGACAGATTGCAAACTGCATAAAGACAATACCTCTTTGGTTATTGCCATTTCACCCTCTCATTTAATGCAACTCCAAGGGTATTTGCCAATTTTCTTCTAATGCTACTACTATCTTTTTTCTTCATTTTTTTCATTAAAATATATATATATATATATATATATATTATATTTTTCTTTCTATCATAACATACATCCTATAATACTTATATTTAAATGTTCATTTATTTTTTTCCTAAAAGATATTGCCACCTCACCAGTCTCAAATACTAGTGCATAAAAAAACCTCCAGAAGCTAAATAAAACCCAAAGTTCTCTCCTTCCATCCTTCTGTTCTGTGTCTTCTTCTCTCTAAATTCTTTATGTAGTTTTTGTTGTCACATCTTCAAACTTGTAGTGAAAGCACAAAAACCATCCCAACCCCATCTTCATATATTCTCTAAACACACACACACACGCGCACACTTTCATTTTTTTTTCTTCTCTTGATCAAGCCATGGAAGAGACAGAGGACTCAACCAATGCTAACCAGAGATTCACCACCAAAAGAAGGAGCTTCAGGAATGGAGGCAACTCTCATGAGCATCATCATTATCACCATCACCACCACCACCACCACCATCATCATCACTATCAGCACCACCACCATCATCATCAGCTGCTACAATACTCAACTCAGATTGGTTTTTGCAACAACCAGAACAAGTATCAGAGATACTACCCAGCTCTTCTTCCTCTACCTTCTCTTATACCTCTTCAACAACTTCCCTTGACTCCACCCTTCCCTCAGAACCACACCATCAAATCAAAAACCCATTTGCACAAACCTCCATGCATGCTCAATACCTCCCCCTCCTCAGATTACATGCTCTCTCAGCCACCACTTGATCCTGGTAAGCACTAGCATTGTTCCTTCACTTTCAAACTCTCTATTTTGCTTGCATTCTTGCTTTGTTAATTCAGAAGACAAAATTTTGTTCTTTAGGCCTTCTTGTTTGGTTTTCTTGGAACAAAAATCAATTTTCCTTTAACTTCTCATTTTTCACATAAAAAAAAAGCCTCGTCATGTTAATACCATGAAGAAACCATTTCTGGCAGTTTCTTTTGTATGTAGTGTGTGTATTTTTGAAACATTTCATTTGGGGTTGTAATTTATATATTTATTTTTATATATAGTTAATATTGATGTATTTCTAAAGTTCAATCACGAAGGGTTTGGTCCATGTTTTGCATTAGTTTGGTGGTTTTGATGTGAAAGTGTAAGGTCTTGTTGGGGAAAAAAAAACTTCAGATCAGTGTGCCGCTTGCTGCAATTGATGCCTTATGTTTCTATGTTGATTTTGTCAAAAGTAGTACTCTAATGTATTCTCTTTTATTAAACAGTTGTGGAAAAAAAATTGTTCAACTCTTTCTCTCCATAGTAGTATTTCATGATTGGATTTTATTCACTCAACATCTTTCTTTTTAATTCTTTTTTTCTCCTACGAGCTAGCGATGTTGAAAGTCTTTCTTCCTTTTCCCTTTTTTTGGTGCCAGTTGTTGGAAGCCAATATTAGCATATTCTGAAGTACGGTGGATTTTCCTATTCACTATGCTGTCCCAGTTCATGGGTCCCTTTTCCTTTTCTTATTCTGCTTTTTTTTTATCTGGTGTGTCTGTCAGGCTCAGGGCTATATCAGAAAAAAAGTGCAAGGGTTGTTCTAGTTATTAGTGAATTTAGGTTGGGGATAAAATAGTTTCCTTATATGCAAAGTCAAGGCCTTAATTATATTAGTAATTTTCATTCTTTAATTTGTTTACAATTACTCTAGATTCATGGCTCCAGTTTCTGAAGCTGGAATTATATTCCTAGAAAGTGCTATTATGGTATTTTCAAAATCATTGAATCTAGTTTCAATACTTGCTTGTATATACATCATGGCTTGCTTTGAGGAAATATTTAGTGTTTTGTTAAACATTTATCTCCTACAAAAAATTGGTCCATGCTATTGTAACTAATATGGGAAACGGTTAATTTATAAGTAGTTACTTTTAATAGGGTGCATGATAATAAAAAAAATATTTTTTTTCATATAATCCAAACAAAGGAATTTCTCAATAAATTGCTTTTAAAGAAACAAACAACAGAATATTTTGTAATAATAATATTTTTTACAAAAATAGATTTACTAAACTTTTCTAGAAATTCTGTATTTTCCTGTGGAAACAAATGGACATCTAATGAGCACAAGGACTTGGTAACTTGAGCTTACCATACTGTTTGTTTGGTTGAAAGGAACTGGATAGGAATGCAGGAATTTTGATGAAAAAAAGTATTGTTTGGTTCAAAAGTTTGAAGGAGAGGAAAAAATAAAAGGTCCAAACGTTTGTCTGTGTAATAATGAAAAGGTTTAATTTTTCCTTTACCTCTTCCCCTCCTTCGAAGCAATCCATAGGCAACAAAGTAAATTGGTAAAATTATGAACCATCTTGTTTCCTGCACTGATTCAGCTCTAAAGGAACTTCAGCAGCAAACTAAGGCATCCTTAAAAGGAGATGATGGGAAGAAACTCATTCCAGCAAGGAAGCCACAGGCAGTAATTGTTGCAAGGAGGCCAGACTCTGGTGGCAAAGAAGGTTCTGTGATCTCTCTTCTTGCCAACCACTTTTTGGTGCAATTTGATCCATCACAGAAGATATATCATTACAATGTTGAAATCACTCCTCATCCCTCCAAGGATGTTGCCAGAGCAATCAAGCAGAAGTTGGTAAATAACAATTCTGCGGTCCTCTCAGGTGCTACTCCAGCATATGATGGTAGAAAGAATCTTTATAGTCCAGTTGAATTCCAAAATGACAAGCTTGAGTTCTACATAAGCCTCCCAATCCCCACTAGCAAGTTGACTTCACCTTATGGAGAAATGTATGACTTGAAAGAGAAGCATGAACAGCTTAAACTTTTCAGGATAAATATCAAACTGGTCTCAAAGATCAATGGGAAGGAGTTGAGTAACTACTTGAGCAAAGAGGATGATGATTGGATTCCACTTCCACAGGATTATCTGCATGCTTTGGATGTAGTTCTTAGGGAAAGTCCAACTGAGAAATGCATACCTGTAGGGAGGTCATTCTATTCGAGTTCAATGGGAAGAAGCAAAGACATTGGTGGAGGAGCTGTTGGATTGAGAGGCTTCTTTCAGAGTCTTAGACCAACACAACAAGGACTTGCTCTCAACTTGGATTTCTCGGTAACTGCTTTCCATGAGAGCATAGGAGTGATTGCATACTTGCAGAAGCGCCTTGAGTTTCTTCGAGACCTGTCTCAAAGGAAGACAGCTCAATTAACCAGTGAAGAGAGGAAGGAAGTGGAGAAGGCGTTGAAGAACATCAGGGTCTTCGTTTGCCATAGAGAAACTGTTCAACGATATCGTGTCTATGGCTTGACTGAGGAGGTTGCTGAAAATCTTTGGTTTGCTGACAGAGATGGGAAGAATCTGAGGTTGGTGAATTACTTTAAAGATCAGTATAACTATGACATACAATTCAGAAAACTGCCATGTTTGCAAATTAGTAGGAGTAAGCCTTGTTATCTCCCTATGGAGCTTTGTGTGATCTGTGAAGGCCAGAAGTTCCTTGGGAAACTGTCTGATGATCAAACAGCAAGAATACTCAAAATGGGCTGCCAAAGACCGGGAGAACGAAAAACCATTGTCGAAGGAGTCATGAGAGGAACTGTTGGGCCTACCAGGTAGTTAACTACATATTATAGTAGTTCTATTTTTCTTTTTGTTGAATATATAGTATGGTTCTTAACCTCATATGTACTTCTATGGATCCTTTGTTTGACTTTTTACTTTTGCATATTCATATTGCTTTTGTATTATTTTCTAATGCCTTGAAATGTAATCATTTTCACAGTGGTGATCAGGAAAAAGAATTCAAACTCCAAGTATCAAGAGAAATGACAAAGTTGACCGGTAGAATTCTTCACCCTCCCAAACTAAAGCTTGGAGATGGAGGTCATGTGAGAAACCTGACTCCTTCACGTCACGACTGCCAGTGGAACCTTCTTGATGGACATGTCTTAGAAGGAACTACAATTGAAAAGTGGGCACTAATTAGTTTTGGGGGCACAATTGACCAGAAGTCCAATGTCCCCAGATTCATAAACCAGTTATGTCAAAGGTGTGAACAATTGGGCATTTTTCTCAACAAGAACACAGTTATTAGTCCCCAGTTTGAATCAATCCAAATTCTTAACAATGTCACCCTTTTGGAATCTAAGCTCAAGAGGATCCAGAGGACAGCCTCAAACAATCTCCAGCTTCTTATTTGCATAATGGAGAAAAAACACAAAGGGTATGCAGACTTGAAACGAATTGCTGAGACAAGTGTTGGTGTTGTGAGCCAATGCTGCCTGTACCCCAATCTCAACAAGTTGAGTTCACAATTTTTGGCCAATTTGGCCCTCAAAATCAACGCCAAAGTTGGTGGATGCACAGTTGCCTTGTACAACTCATTGCCTTCACAGTTACCGCGCCTCTTTCATATTGACGAGCCGGTGATATTCATGGGTGCAGATGTGACACATCCCCACCCTCTAGATGATGTCAGTCCATCTGTCGCTGCTGTCGTCGGCAGCATGAATTGGCCAACAGCGAACAAATACATTTCAAGAATAAGGTCTCAAACACATAGACAAGAAATCATCCAGGACCTCGGTGCAATGGTGGGGGAGTTGCTTGATGATTTTTACCAGGAGGTAGAGAAACTCCCCAACAGAATCATTTTCTTCCGAGATGGGGTCAGTGAAACTCAGTTTTACAAAGTGCTGGAAGAGGAACTTCAATCCATCAGGTGTGCATGCTCAAGGTTTCCTGGCTACAAACCTACCATTACTTTTGCAGTTGTGCAAAAGAGGCATCACACAAGGTTGTTTCCCTTTGAAACTGACCAGTCTTCAACTCAAAAAAACAATTTTCTATATGAAAATATTCCTCCAGGGACTGTGGTTGATTCTGTGATCACTCATCCAAAGGAGTTTGACTTCTATCTTTGTAGCCATTGGGGTGTTAAAGGAACAAGTAGGCCAACTCACTACCATGTCTTGTGGGATGAAAACCAATTTACTTCTGATGAACTTCAGAAACTGGTTTACAACTTGTGTTACACTTTTGTTAGGTGTACCAAGCCAATTTCTTTGGTGCCTCCTGCATATTATGCACATTTGGCTGCATATAGAGGCAGACTGTACCTTGAGAGATCAGAGTCCTTAGGTTTGTTCAGAAGCACATCTACACTATCCAGAGCTGCTCCTCCAAAGACAGCACCTCTACCTAAACTTAGCGAAAACATCAAGAAGCTCATGTTCTATTGCTAGTGATTATTTGTTACTCGTCTGCCAATGCCATTTGATTTCTAGATAGTTTGTTTAAATCATGTGATCAGTGGATATAGCATGTGCAGGACAAATATTAGTGGAGCATATAAAAAAAATTGAAGACATGGAATCTTGCATTTTATCTAACCAAAAAAATTCTCCCTTTAAAGGCCAAAGTGCAAGCTAATCAGAATGCTCTTTAAACTGTATATTTATTTTCTAATTCAATTGTGACATTCATAAGAATATTAGTATAGTTTTATAATTCTTGGATTCTACATAATTCTGAAGGTTTTAAGTTCAGTTTAGCTACCATAGCCCTAGGACTCTACTAACTATTTTAATGGTTTTTTCGTCTGCTTCTAAACATATTGACAAGTTAAAACTTTCCATATTTTTATTCACTTGTGAGCAAAAAGTATGGTTTCCCAAGTCATGTCTACTTCTTCCAATGTTCAAATTTTATACTATATGGTTTATATGAATGCTAACAAATTGATGTGTATAAACAACTGGTTTAGCAGAGACAAAAAATAGCTTCAACAAAGGACAAAAGAGTTTCAGTTCCTCTTACAATCTATAATCTTCAATTTTCAGGTATAGGTAGTTGTGCATCAGTGCATGCAGCTTTAACTTGTTACCCTAACAAACGTGAACTACTCGGGGTACAAAAACTATTTTACATAACTGTAAAGATGACTTCATCTAAGCACAATAGTAAAGAAATGAAGTCAAGTCAAAGGAAACTAAGTTTTTTTTTTTTTTTTTTCCTTTCATATATCTCCTTGTATACACTTAAAACATTGTTTTTTTGACTGGTCACTTAGGCTTTGTTTGGGAGTTAGGAGGAGAAGGGAAGGAAAGAGATCAAAGGGGAAGGGAGGGGAAAGAAAGGGAAGAAAATGAGGGAAGTTCCTTCCTCCTTATTTGGGAGTTAAAAATATATTAAAAAAGGAAAATTGAGAGTTAATAAGATGTTAAATGTGAAAATTATATAATTTAAATATAAAAATATATTTTTAATATATTTTTGAATTTGTAGTTGGGTTATGATAGTAATTTTAATTATTTTTTCTTCTAAAAACTCTCAAATTGGGGGAACAACAATTTTTAGGCTTTGGAGAATTTTAGAGAAGTTTTAAAAATCCTCAAATCCTTCTCCTTAAAAATTAAAACTCTCAAATAAGGAGATGTCACTACCTAAACATTTCTCTTCCCTCCCTTCCTCTCTAAAATCTCTCTCCCAAACAAAACCGTAAAGCATTGATAAATACTTGATTTCATACATGTAATTAGTTGAGCAAGGTTGTAAATAACTAAATATGGATATAAGAAGTGGCATACATAAAGCAACTGGACCATTATTTTGGCATGCATTTAATGATACCATATCTTTCTATACCTCATTTCTCTTCTTCTCTTATTGCATCTCTCACTTCTTCAACAAGGTATGTACACATATACACTTAAAAAGTTGTTTAATAACACTTTATTTGTTTTTTATTTTGTGCATGTAATTAAGCAAGGGTGTAAACATAAATGTAGAAGTGCTGAAGTGGCATAAATGAAATAACTAGACCATTATTTTTGGCATGCAATGCAACCATCAAAGTGTATGTGGCAGGGTAAAGAATCCAAATTGAAAGCAAAAGACAAGAAAGTTTATGGGTTTACTAAAAATCAAAGGTGTAAAGGACTTTTATTGGACCCCACAGGGAATGGTACAGAAGCTCAGTTACAGATTCACATTGCACGGCAAATGCCAGCCCAATTGTATTATTAGAGATGCAGAGAGAGAGATGAAGAAACAAAACAAAAGCCAAGAAAAGAAAGGGTTTGAAAAGAAGTAAAGTGAGTGTTTTTTGAAGTTCCCCTTTTGTCCCTTTAAGCTATTTAATATATATAATATACGTATTATTATATTTCTACATTCAACTTTTCTTCCATTTCACTTTTACCATAAAGTATTAGATATTCTCTGTATTTATGATCCCATCTTGATAAATCTCTACATCATAAGTAGTGAAATTTCTCAATTTATTTTTAAAAAAATAACACTCAACTACTTGTCATGTAAAGATTAATTAAAAACATTATGGTCTGCTCATAAAAAATAATAACAATAGTCCAAAATTATTTAATAATTTGAAAAAATTACTCTAACAATATTTGAGATTACGTGAAATTACAATGATTTATCTTGTTTTTAACATTTATAGTGACTTATCTTAT
>PYAF01002466.1:476846-497583 GCA_007407185.1 Glycine tomentella
TCACGCAGTTCCACTCTTATTTATAGAGTTCTGCAATGTTTCCCCGCTCCAAGTGCGCTTTGGAATTAATGGGGTGCTACAATTCCGATTATTGTGTGGTGAGTGCACTTTGGGATGAGTCTCGGTAAAGTGTGGAATGAGTGCGGAAAAGTTAGGAATGATTGTGCTTTGGGATAAATGGGGTTATTATATAAAAAATCCAAAAAAAATAAACAAAACCATATAAAATTTAGAATATCGAAAAAAGTTACAACGGCGTACAATATGTCCTTCAAATGGTCTAACTTTTGATAGAAATGTCCGATCGAGGTGTACAATATGTCGAAATGCTCGAAATTGATAGAAGTAATGAAAAGAATAAAAAATAGCATGCAATTAACTGACTAAATAATTAAAAAATTAGAAAACAAGAAAATTTTGGGATGTTCGAAGATTAAATCACAATTTTGAGGCACTTAGAAGCCTTTTTTGGGAAATTTTTTTGACCAAGTCCCCTTTGAAACTTGCCAGCGCCTTCTCCTCGATATTTCGAATGCGTGGCCACCGGTTTCGCCTCAATCGGACATTCCAGTCAAAAGTTATGACCGTCCGAAGTTTATATACGCATCGCTCCATCTGTGCAGGACTGACACGTGTCACGAAGTGGAACCGCCCAGAATTGGGTAGCACTGGAACCGCCCAAATCCAGGCGGTTCTACCCCCTTGGTACCGCCTGGATTTGGGCGGTTCCAGTGCTGCCCAATTCAGGGCGGTTCCGACTGCCCCAGATTCATAAATAGTTTCAAAACTACCCCAAATACATAATTTTTTATTTAATTTATATTATTTAGGTTCTTTTGCCCATTGTTTTAATATTGAAAATTAAATCACGTGATTTTTAAATGCTGGTAAATCACATGCCTCTAAGACTTGTGCTCACGTTTTCTCCTACTATAGGTATGATGATTGTTATACAGTGAGACTGTTTATAAGGTGCGTATTAGAAGGGAATCACTATGTGAAAAGATTGTGCTTATTTCTTTTTTTATATGTAAGTATTAAATACGTAAAACTTTATTAAAATTTGTAAAAATTTATGAATACATATAAATCATTAAACAAATTTGTATTTGTTTGTGATTCTTACAGCTTAATACAAAGGAAGTGACAGGAAAAAGAAAAAGGTAAGTAATGGGTTCAGATTTGAGATAAAGTTATTTTCGTTATATTTTTCTACTTAAATATGTTTTGTATTCACAATTTTGATGTGAAAAAAAAGGTAGATAATTAATGATGATCTTATATATTGAGAAGAGAGAGATGTGAACAAACTAACTTTTTGGAAAAGGTTAAACTAGGATCTTGTTAACTATCAATTGTCTTGCAAATAAAATGTAATTATGTACTTCAAAAGTTTACAAATAACAATAACTCAAAATCTAGTGAGGCATGTGCGTAAACTATTTATATAATATAAATGCAAAATTGTGTTTTGCTGTTCCCTTGTACAGTAGCATTAGGCAATTTTACTTTATTCCCCGTCTATTTATCATAATATTTAAACATTGAAACATATGATGGTGTAAATGTTAATTTTTTACATTTTAGTTTTAAGTTATAGAAGTAAAATTTATGCATTCTTCATTTTTATTTTCTTTTTTAAGTCCTCCCACTTTTATCGCGCGCATGACATGTCATTTTTATTAACTATTGATGATGATAACTATTTGCTTTTTAAATGGCCTCTCAACTCTTTTCGCCTTTTGTCAATAATGTGACTATTTATGTTTAATAATTTCGACACTCTTTCTCGGCTTTTTTATTATTATGGTGCAATGTTTTTTCAAGATTATCATAATGGATATTTTTTGAATTATTTATGAAAATGAATCAGTTATCATTCTAAATACGATTTTACATACAAAGAAATTGTGCTTGCAAACAAAATTTTCCTTTTTTGATCCCTGTTTGTATTAAGAAATTGTGTACTCACTGACTATTTATGTATTTTGATTTTTCTTTACATAATTTAACTGATATCGTGTTTGCCGATTTTAATTCATTTTTTTAATATTAAACCAAAATTGTCTTTGCTGTGATGATTTTGGTTTTTTTTTTCCTTAATTTTTTATAATTTAAAATAGATTTTTATTTTAGCATAAAATTATAAATGATTAAAATTTTTCTAAATTTAAAAAATATAAGAAAAAAATAAAACAATAAATGAACGAAATTTAATACAACTAAGCAACGCACACATACTAACTAAGCATGAAAACAAGATAAAAATATTACATAGATATTTTATATATATCATTGTCTATATAGACAATTATCAAGATGATGTCCTTCATTGCTTTCTTAGGCTTATTAGAAATTGGTTCGTCCATTTCATTATGTATGTGACTAGTACTTGGCTTTCTTGATTGGTGTCGTCACATTTTAGGATCAAGAACAAAATTGGACATGTATATTGAGACCAAGAGTTCTTATTTCCAAGGGAGAGAAATTGAAGTTCATAACGTTGTAAATGTTTTTCAACTTGTACACATGATCAACAAACGAGTCGATCTATAAATGGCAAGAGAAACATGTTGTAATAACATGAGAGTAAAGAAGTCATAGTGCCTCAAATTCTCCACAGTCACACCACCATTCAATATTCAATCTAACAGTATAGGTCATCGCTCGTCGGCCTACATGGGGATTTGCTAGCTCTTGCACCTCAAACTCACATGTTTCCTAAGTGTACCTTTGCACATGATGCATCCTAGCACGATGTTGATTTTCTTGCATCATAACAACTACCTCTTCAGGGTAGTTGTGTCATGCATTGTGATGTATCCCTCTTTCAACAAACCACAATTTTCTTCCTCCGAATGTTGTATTCACCAAGGCACATATAGGCAAGGCCCATGTTACTTTTAAAACAAAATTCATGCACTCGACGAGGTTGGTTGTCATATGCCCCATTATAAATTCATGAAAATTAAATAAAAAACTAAACAAAAAATAAAATCGTTATCGCAAAGCCATTTTTTTGTTTCATATTAAAAATTAAATTGAAATTGTTAATGTAAGCACAATTTAAGTTAAATTACGTAAAAATAATTAAAAGTTTAAAACACATAAATCGCCAATCAGTGCACGATTTATTCATACAAAAGGGATCAAAAGGGCAATTATGTTTGCAATCACTATTTATTTGTATGTGAAATCATGTTTAGAATGACAACTTACCCATTTTCTTAAATAATTCAGAAAGTATCCATTCTGGTAATTTTGAAAAAAAAAATTGCACCATAAGGCCTCTTTCTCTATCATATTTGATTCTCCAATATAACCAATTGAAAAGGATAATTGAAAAGATTTTTCTACAAGTATCAATTATAGAAAATTTTATAATTTTAACATTTAATATATATGTTTTCATACTCTATATGCTCTATTAACTTCACACTTAAACAAGAAAGAACTAATGAAATTTAGCTTAGTTAATTAAACAAGATATATAAGTATTATAAACCTCATTATATCATATTCAATTCGTACGAATTAAAAAAAAGTAGGTACAACATGTGGTAATGTAGCCGTTTCCGTTCCCCCATCCAACCAAAGTGTAAAAGTGATTTGACATTTCACTATAGACATGGTGCTAAGTTTAAGATTCCAAGTCTATGACAGATTAAATTTTGAACCTTTTGCTTTCTCATTTTTCTATCATTGTTAAAACTTTCATGGATAATCTTTTATTGCAGTATTTCAACGTAAAACATATAAACTCACTATCAAAAACCGAGCAAATATCATAATATTTCAAATTTAAAAGATCATTGAACTTTCATTTCTTATGATACAACGTTATGCATGCATGTGCAAAAGCTCAGGATAAGGTCCCTCATGTCTTGAGTTCTATAATGTTTTAAAGTAAATAAAAGAAGTGAAAAATACTCAAAAAATTCTTAAACTATCAAAACTGACAAAAATAAAAAATTGAGAAGACGATGAAATAAACTCGTGGACAAACAATTGTATGTATGACATGGTACTTGCTATTTCATTATCGCTTGGTTTATTATTATTTTTGAATAAAATCATTTACTCACAGATCAAATTAAAATTCTATTTAATAAATTAATGAAGCCACAATTTTTTTCATAAGTAAAAAATTATGGGTGTCTCTTAATTTATTAGGTCAAAAACTAATTCCTCTACCATGTGTAATTTTTATTGATTCAAGAAAATTTTACATACAAACAAATATCAAATATAAATAATTTTCTTAGCTACATGTACCAAGCTTTAAAAACACATGCCCAAACTTAAAACACCTATTTTAGGTTAGAGGCAACTAAGTTGTGAGTGTCTAAGGCTTAAAATTTCATATGTTTACTAGTGATTCTTTGCTATTCCAACAAAAGCTATGTTATTAGAGACATGTAATTCAGAGCCACTGAGCTTCACCAAATCAAAATGTGAGCAATCCCCATTTAAAAAAGCACAAAGGGATTTCAAGTTTACTCACCTTTAGGAATATATGTGTGTGAATTTTTTGACTAAAATAAGTATGAGAATTTAAGTCATATTCTTAAAACAAGCATTAAATTAAATTAAATGCATAAACATAAGATATTTTTGTTGCTACATATCATCTCTTTGATAAGATCTGATTCAACATAAGATTTCAAAGTTGAATTATTTTTAACATGCAGCATTTATTTTCTATCACATTTTTCTTTTTTTGCCTCTTTCTTTCTATCATGCTTTCATCCACCTCTTTCACCCATTTTTGGTGGTGTATTTTCCCCCATTACCCTTCAGTTCATCACAATTCATATAAAGATTTTTATTATTAAAACAAAAAAAAAAAAAAAACATTTCAGACTAGCCTTAGAAGGTACGTAAAGCTAGCAAGCAAGCATCAGAACAAAGTGTGAGAGAAACCATACCTGGGGAAAAAAGAAAGAAAAAGTGAGAAGATGTTGGATTTATGTGAGAGAGATGTGTCCATTGTCGGTGATGGAACCTATGTTGATGCTTCCGTTAAATCAGATCAGATGCAATTCATATCACAACACACCAACCCATAAAATAAAATATTTAAAAAAAAAAAAAAAAAACAGTAACAACAGCCTTATGATCAATCACCAATCATGATGCCATCAACCAAATGCAAAACCCTATCACACAAACTAAGATATGACGTTGCCTTTCTTTTGTATGGATTTTCGTTATAGGTCCCATCATTTCCATCTTATCCTCCTTTTTTTCCAATCCTGTAACCAGTTTCTTGGATGTCATCTTTAAACTCAATTTGTTAATTCCAACATTGCAACTCCAATTTGTATTGAACCTGTATTTTATGGCTCAATAGATGATAATAATTCAAGAATGCATCCAAAACTTGTCGATAATTTTACTACAAACACGTGATGGTACTTGCATGGGTTGGCTCTTGTTGCAACACAGTTCAAAATCATTGTATTATTAATGCCCCAGCAGTCATTAATCATGAGGTGGTGACTTGGGTATCTTTGTTGGATTGTACTGTGTATTCGATTTCCTTGCTATCTCTATCTTATTTATACAAAATGGAGAATGTCACATCCACAATTAACACAGCAAATTTATTTTTGTTTTGTAACCCTTCAATTCTTTAAAGAAAAGAATCTTGCCTAATTCAAAACTCGATCAAGAGATAAGTAAAGATTAATCAATAATTATTTTTACTAATAATCAAACTTGAATAATATTTGAATAATTCAATCTTAATTTTATCACATTAATTACTTGTGTTCAATCACTTAATTAGCAAAATAAAATTTATTAAAATAATGTTACAATCCGATTTGTACAAAACCCACTTACAATTCTGTACATGGTTGATTTTCATTCATTTATTTGTTTGGCAGTGGTTTCAATTCTACATTATAGACTATAGTTATACCAACTCTTTCTTTATATCTTGGTCGAATTTAAGTACTAATTTTAGTGAACTCAAGGCAAAAAGTGCACCGTTAAAGCCCAGAACAGGTCCATCAATCTTCCTGCACCTTAGTTTTGCTTCTTGGACCCCATAGAAAACTTTAATACCCTGGAATGGACAAAAATGCTCTTTAATTTCTTATACTCATCAGCACCCAGAAGCAACCCTAACACATATCACCCTTTTCCATTTGTGCCATGACGGCCTACACCTCCGGGATAGCAATGGATGAGGCCAATGGGGGAGACAATGACACAGCCAAAACAAGGGTGGGGGGAAGTGAAGCCAGCGGATTTGTCAATGAGGTGGGTGGCATGCTAGATGTAAGTGACATCAAACGTGTGGTGTGCGGTGGGGTGGGACGTCTTTGCTTGGCACAATGATTAGGGGTGCGGTGCAATTTAGAGAAAAAATCACCTCTTACACGATCATGGTTGCATTTCTTGCTCTTCAATGGGTTACACTATTGTGGTTGCTTCTTGCGCTTTTTTCTTTCAGTCTCCCATTATTCTTATTTCGAACACTCAAGCAAAATCCTCTTATGAGGGGGGTGCTCTATGTGCTTGTATGCAATCCAAAACATGAAGGGGGGGGAGGGGGGAAACACGTTCTAGATTGGTGAATCTAACAACAAATTTGTTGAATGTTTCCAGATTTACAAATCCGGAATTAGTTTCAGTTAATTCCGGATCAAGTAATTCAGCATTAACTAAAACTAAATTATAGATTTCCAAATCCAAAAACATTCAACAATTTTTTTTGTTACAAACTTGGCGTTCCTAAAAATAACCATATAAAAGAAAATGCTTCAAATGGGGTATGAAGGGTAATGTTGGAATATTATAAATTATAGAGGTGGAGGAAGCAGTTTAAGTAGTGCAGGAAGCAACTGCCATCTTCCATTATCAAACTTTACGCTAGCATTTATGTGAATACATTATCTAACCATCGAGTTTAAACCTAATGGCTAACAAAAATAAACCTTGACGCATCACAGTGCCACAAGACCAAAACAGGACACCATAACAAAATGGGTAACAAGACATCATAACGTTCAATATATCTTCATGTAACTTTGGTATAAGGTCAGAGAAAGAGATACAATCTTTCGCCCTGGATAAACATCAATCTCTGTTCTGCTCACATGCATTTCTTCAGTAATTATCAAAATACCCGTTCTGGTAGGGATTTCTCAGCTGGAAGTTGCAGTAATTCTCGAATCCCTTCACAAACCTGCATTGTAACGGTTTAAAGTTCATGGAACTCCAAAGTAAAATAATTATTATTTGGATAGAAATAGATTACAACTTTCCTAAAATATCTTCATGGAAAATTCAAGCCCAGGTCAGTACCAGAATGATGTCAAACGCTACCCAACATTTTCTTTGATATCTCCCATAGTAAAGCTATCAACATGGGCAAATCCACCTCACTCAGCCAGCCCTAGCCTAAAGTGGTTGATGCAAAAAGCATAGGCACATGTAGGTTAAGGCCAATCCACTAAAAATTAGCTCACTACTCAAATGGGCTAACCCTATGTAACCATAAGCCTACATACCTGTGCATATACCAATAACTATGGACATTAAAACGTAGTTTTACACATTAATTGCTAATTTCAATAAAATGTAATCTATATTACTTATCTTAATATCTAAATAACTAATTCAGCGTTTCCAAGACGAATAATAAAAATGCAATGAACAAAATAGAACAACAAACATTAATTCTTGTTAATCTTCAATTTTATCTTCATGCATATTAACTATTTTGTTGTCGTCCCATGACTGGAAAATTTACAATAACCTTTGTCTAAAATTCACAAACAATTATAACATCATTAGAAAATTAATCCCAACGTAGTCAAGCAAGATTACACAAGTGCAATAAAAAATTAAGCACAATAACACAACACATTGCGACTGGGATTCAAAACAAAACCATGCATAAATTGACAAAAAAAGGTAAAGAAAAAAAAAAGTGCTAGAGTACACCTTAACTGTGTAAGGAGCATATTAGAAAATCCTTATTTTACTGTTTTGTTTTGCTAATTGCATTTGTGTCATTGGGCTGTAATATGGTTTATTAGTTATTCAGGTATTACAATTAGTCATATCGACCACATTTTGTTCGAATTAATGTATTTGGTAATGTAGATTACATTTTAATATCCATAGTTATTCCTATTGGTATGCATAGGTGCATATACACAAGTTCATGATAGGGAAACCCAATAAGAGGTACACTACTTTTTTTTTCTTAATGAGCTTACCCATGAGTTGGTCATAACCTACAAGCCCTGTACGCTTTTTGGCTTTAAGCGCATTACGCACTTTGTGGGCTTTACAGCCTTATAAGCTTTTTGCCTATCTCATGTGGTCTAAGGCTGTGGGTAGTATGCTGGCTAATATTGACAGCTCTGAGAACTAGTATCTAAGCGACCAATTATCACCCCTTACACGAGAATAATTACAAGCAAAGGGAATTAAGAAGTCGGTGAGTTGAAGAGAACAGAATGAACATACAAGCTTAATCTGAGCTTTAATATATGCAGTCAACTGGGTGTACTCCTCTATCTGCCTGCAACATAAGACATGCCTTAAGTTTGAACATGAACAGAATTTTCAAGTTTCAACCTTAAAAAGTAAAAGGAAATAAATAAAAGAAAACTAACTGACCATGTTTAGACTTTAAACAGATGGAAAGAAAAGAAAAGGATGAACATAATTTTGTCTCACCATGGCCAAAATAATTACCAAAAGATGACATAACAGAAACACAAGACCTGATCACAATTCCAGGACTAAAAAAATTAAATTTAAAAAAGGATCTCTTAATTGTTTCCATAATGATGTTTGACAACTTCTGTAGCTGTATCTCGACATCTAATCTCATGTAATGAAACAACCAACCAAGTAGCTAATGTCTCCTAGCACTTAGAATTGATGAACTAACACCATATTAGCCAAAATGCTTGAGCACAAATTTTTGGAATGTTAGCCAAGCCTTCCAAACTATCTGCTCTTTCTATGTATTTGAAACTTGTGAAGTGTTACAACTCACATGCCAACCTGAAATTCCACTAAACCTAAGTTACACATTCATCAATCAGCTTTCAGTTTGTCCACGTCCAAAACATATGCAAGGGAAGACAGGGAGATTCAAAGGAAAAACACAGAAAAATTGCCATATGCCAATCACATGAAGATAAGAATCCCACTTAAGTATAGATGATCATTATTACCTTCTAGCCAAAGGAACAACAACAAAGCATAACTAAAGAAAACAATGTGCTTCAGTGCATTTTTGCAAATTACAGGTGGATGGATGAACCAAATTCGGGGAGATTATTAATACAAAATATGTCTGAGACAGGAAATGTGAGGATTTTGACCATAATTTCACTAAAGTCAGTTTCAACATCATTTAAACAGCTCCATTTAAGTATGCCAAAACGTTGCTTAAAATTAGGGGGAAAAAAGCCTGAAAATCCATAATAAAATGATTGGTTTTCAAGTTTCAACTAGGTAAATTATTATGTTGAATCAAAAAGTTATACCTGGCTATCTTTTCTTCCCTTTTTTCTATGTAGTTCAGAGCTTCTGACCAAGTAAACTCCACGTGGAATCCAAATCCTACATCCACAAATATGTGTTGTGTATCTGGCCTGTGATCAAATACATGAAATGTGCACATTTCACTGGACTGAAGACAAAACAAAAAGATCCACAAATTATAATGTGCAGATGAAAAGAACTAGCACTGTGCAAGTGGTGGGGGGTTGCCCTAGGTTTAAATCTCCATACATTAATTGTATCTAGAGAAAAGAGGGGGGGGGGGGGGGGGGGGGGGGGGGGGGGGGGGGGGGGGGGGGGGGGGGGGGGGGGGGGGGTGACGGAGCCGGGAGTGTCTAGATGCAAGTTGGGCAATATAGCACATATTGTAATATTTGATAGTATGATGATGAGTCACGTCTATAAAGATGATATACAGAAAATGGCAATGACGGGTAACTATAAAGGTGTTAAATACAAAAGAAAAACACTTGATTCATATGGACTGGTGATAAAGTATAAGTGTGCCTTACAAAAATCAAGAAAATGAAATTTAAAGAAAGAATCAATGCTATTAGCCACGAAAGCTAAAAATCTGATGACTTACACTTCTGCCTGCAGGTATACTTCAGACCCAAGATTGACCAAAGTTCTAAGACTGGTAACACTATTCTTCTCTAGGTTTTCAATGTTTTTTTCTCAAATCAGCACTGAATGAACAAGTCAAGTGAATCCATACATAACAATAATCCTTTACTGAGTGGAACATTGATATTTCAGTCTTACAATGGTGCTAATTGATCCTAACAGTATATATAAAACTGAAAATGGATACAAAATTTTCTGTTGTTCAAATACCTTGTCCCTGCAATAAAGAGATGAGAAAATGAATAAATACCGTGAAACACAATGAGAGTCATACGAAATTGTTTCTTTAAATCCATTTTGCAAGATATAATTTGAGACCTCAGAAAACCTAAAGACAGACATACATAACTTATGCTGCAGAATGAACCAAGTATATGGGTTATGTAGACATGCATTTCCTATTAGAAGGACTTAGGGTTCCATATTCAATATGACATACATTTTATACACATTAATTCAAACAACAAAGAATAAAACACAAAGTAGCAAACACTATACCGCTGAGCAATAGCCTGAACAAGATCAGGCTTCAGGCGTTTGTCAACAAATTCTTCAAATCTTTTAACTTTCTCCTGACGTAAGCTGTCCATATGATGAGAGTCCTAGTAAAAGGATTTGCCGGCAATGAATTATAAGTTATATTTGTAAATTGTAATGCATACACAAATATCACAAAGTTCATGCTTATATTCCCAACAACAAATAACACCCAAAAAGGCATATCAATGAAAACAGTATAGATAACCTAAAAAGTGGTTCATTTGGGCATTTTATCAAGCACGCAGTGGGCAAGGAGACCTGGAGGTACAAGCTACCGTTGGTTCAATTGCGTAATTATTGTTATAGAGGGAAGTATCCTATACAGTTCAAATTAATAGCACCTATGAAGCTTAGATACGGGATACGACTCAGGTACGACACGACATGGCGACACGGATACGGCGATACGGCAAATTTTTTAAATAAGGATAGGATACGTCTTCTATACGTTAATAAAAAATTAATAAAAGAATTATATATGTATGCAAATATACAAATTTCTATTATAAAATTATATATGTAGACATTTTTCAAGAACACAACTATACAATAATAACATCACAATATCAGAAATGAGAAAAGAAAACAGAGCATGAGAAACTGAGAAGTCAGAACATCAAAAACATAACACAACATCAAAATTTTTATATCAAACTTCAAAAGCAGGGAAGAAATCAAATTTCAAAAAACATAACAGATAAACCGCGGAGAAATCAAACGCAAAAAACACGGAGAGTACGTACCTAGCAGGAAAACGCAGAAATAGTGGTGACCTCGTCGGAAAAGGGTGAGGGAAGTGAGACCGCCTCGGGCCGTGCCGGAAAAGACCGCGTCGGAAAAAAGAGAGAGAAGACTGAAGAGTGAGGGAAAGAACGCGCCGGAAAAGACCGCGTACGTTTGTCGCCCTCCGTCGTACTTTTGTCTTCCTCCGGTCGTCGTCTCCGTCGTGCCTCCACGTGAACTATGGAGTTGCAGTGAGTGTGGTGTTTGCGTGAAAGAAACGATGGAGTGAGGGATGTACCGTGGGCAAAAAATTAATTAATTGTAGTTTAAATAAAAAATTACAAAAATGTAGTAGTTTGCAAAGTATATATAAATCTATAGCAACGAAACGCGTCATCCCATGACGTGTTTAATCACGTCCACTCAGGACGTGACTGGGGCTGAATCACGTCCTCCCAGGACGTGACTGAGGAGGGGCCGACACGTGTCATTTTGAGACACGTGTCATCTTGCGGCGCGATGCGGAAAAATTTTGGAAGGCTATAACTTTTGATTGGGATGTCTGATTGAGGCGAAACCGGTGGCCACGCATTCGAAATATCGAGGAGAAGCCGCTGGCAAGTCCCAATGGGGACTTGTCCAAAAACTTTTCCCAAAAGAGGCCTCTAAGTGCCTCAAACTTGCGATTTAATCTTCCAACACTCAAAAAAATTCTTGCTTTCTAATTTTTTGTCTATTCAATCAGTGAATTGCAACATAATTTTTATTTTCTAATTACTTCAATTAATTTCGAGCGTTTTGACATAAAATACGTCTTCATCGAACATTTCCATAAAAAATTATGATTGTTCGAAGTTTATAGCCATCACAAACACTTTTGGGAAAATTTTTTGGACAAGTCCCAACACTCCAAACTTGAGATAATGTATTTTATACAGATGTACAACTAGCATTTTTCTCTCTTTAATTGGCATAGGAACAGCCGATTTCAATTTGATTCCGCACTGCCATTAAAATGCACTTGTTTACTTCTCGATCATTCTCGTATATTTTTAATTAAAAATTATCTCATGGTGCATAAAAAGGAATAAATACAATTAGTGAACAAAATTATACTATAAAGTTGGTGATGGCTATAAACTTCGAACAATCATAATTTTTTATGGAAATGTTTGATGGAGGCGTATTTTATGTCAAAACGCTCGAAATTAATTGAAGTAATTAGAAAAATAAAAATTATGTTGCAATTCACTGATTGAATAGACAAAAAATTAGAAAGCAAGAATTTTGTTCACTAATTGTATTTATTCCTTTTTATGCACCATGAGATAATTTATAATTAAAAATATACGAGAATGATCGAGAAGTAAACAAGTGCATTTTAATGGCAGTGCGGAATCAAATTGAAATCGGCTGTTCCTATGCCAATTAAAGAGAGAAAAATCCTAGTTGTACATCTGTATAAAATACATTATCTCAAGTTTGGAGTGTTGGGACTTGTCCAAAAAATTTTCCCAAAAGTGTTTGTGATGGCTATAAACTTCGAACAATCATAATTTTTTATGGAAATGTTCGATGGAGGCGTATTTTATGTCAAAACGCTCAAAATTAATTGAAGTAATTAGAAAAATAAAAATTATGTTGCAATTCACTGATTGAATAGACAAAAAATTAGAAAGCAAGAATTTTGTTCACTAATTGTATTTATTCCTTTTTATGCACCATGAGATAATTTATAATTAAAAATATACGAGAATGATCGAGAAGTAAACAAGTGCATTTTAATGGCAGTGCGGAATCAAATTGAAATCGGCTGTTCCTATGCCAATTAAAGAGAGAAAAATCCTAGTTGTACATCTGTATAAAATACATTATCTCAAGTTTGGAGTGTTGGGACTTGTCCAAAAAATTTTCCCAAAAGTGTTTGTGATGGCTATAAACTTCGAACAATCATAATTTTTTATGGAAATGTTCGATGGAGGCGTATTTTATGTCAAAACGCTCAAAATTAATTGAAGTAATTAGAAAAATAAAAATTATGTTGCAATTCACTGATTGAATAGACAAAAAATTAGAAAGCAAGAATTTTTTTGAGTGTTGGAAGATTAAATCGCAAGTTTGAGGCACTTAGAGGCCTCTTTTGGGAAAAAATTTTGGGCAAGTCCCCATTGGGACTTGCCAACGGCTTCTCCTCGATATTTCGAACGCGTGGCCACCGGTTTCGCCTCAATCGGACATCCCAGTCAAAAGTTATGGCCTTCCAAAATTTTTCCGCATCGCGCCGCAAGATGACACGTGTCTCAAAATGACACGTGTCGGCCCCTCCCTAGTCACGTCCTGGGAGGACGTGATTCAGCCCCAGTCACGTCCTGTGTGGACGTGATTAAACACGTCATGGGATGACGCGTTTCGTTGCTATAGATTTGTATATACTTTGCAAACTACTACATTTTCGTAATTTTTTATTTAAACTACAATTAATTAATTTTTTAGCCGATGTACCGTTTTCTCTAATCCCTGATACCTTTTAGCATATTTTTAAATATATAAATTACATTATAATTATTGATCGTTTCTGGTAAGAAATCGAAAAATATTGAAAATGATAAAGAGATAAAAAGTTAAGAAAATTCTCTTTTTATTTTGGTGTAGAAAAGTTAAGAAAATTCTGTTTTTATAGGTCGTCCCACTTAGTTCATTTCTTGTGGCCATTAACTTCTTGATTCTTTGAAGGACTCGTCAAGTGAAGAATTCATGTATTATTTTTTAAGATTAAAATATGTTTTTCGTTCTTCTAAAATTATCAAAAGTATAAATTTCATCCCTAGAAAAAAATATTTGTTTTTGTTTTCGAAAATTAAAATGTTACTTTTTTTCCAAACTAGACAGTTGATTTTCATATTTACATATGATATCACTCCCTTCTTAGGTGTCACACTCTCGTTGACTACAATTTTTATAATTTCTGGGGGTTAAATCCAACCCCCCCCAAAAAAAACAACCCAAATTGAAAAAAAAAACTGCCACAAATTTTTAACCCCCCATTCTCTCTCATTTCGTCTTCTCCGCAATCAAACTCTTTTTTTGTTAGATGGATTTGCATTTAAACGAGGTGCGTGTCTTGGTGGTTTGATGTTGCAAAGATTATGTACTGTGGTTTTGATACAAACAGTTGGTGGGTGGGTGTGTATTTGGAGAGGCTTGATGGGCTAGGATGGTTTGTGGAAATTGCCAGAATCACAATCAGCAACATCAGTGGTATTTTGTGTGTGAATCTCATAGATACTCAAATATGTTTTCTTATTTAGTGTGGGTTTTATTTTCGCTCATGGCTTTGTGCTTCATTAGGAAGTAGTGAACGTTAAAGTTCATAGCTTTTGCTTTAGAGTTTTGGTGAGGTTTTGTTAAGGATATGGCCTGTGAGTTTGTGACAGACAAAAAATAGCGCTTAGCCTCTCACAACCGCACTCTCCAGAAGGGTCGCGTGTGGGCTCGACCCAACGATCATCCAAACATTTTGCATTAGCAACGACACAATGCATTTACGACGAACCCGAATCAGTTATAGGGCTTCACGGTGACGGGCGAGGGTGTTGCAGTGGTCGCCACGGGACCAATGATGGGTTCATAGTGGTGCAATTATGGTTTGACGGTGGTCACAAATGGGTTCGAAGATTTGGATCTCACATGTATGGCGGTTCGATCTAGTGCAACGGCACTGAGATTAGGTGAGGGGTATTGTTCTCTCAAGGTTTTGGCTGTGGTGGTTGAAATTTTCAAGGTTAGGAAAGGGGGATTTGAAAATTTGCGGTGGTTTCTTTTGTAATTGGGGGGAGGGGAGTTTTAACCGCGAGAAATTGTAAGAATAGTAGTCTAACATTTGAACATGAGTATAAGAATCAATTAACCCCGGACCAAAAAGTAATACAAAAATGAAAAATAGAAAGAAAAAAATTACAAAACAAAATCCAACTTAGGTAATTTTATATTGAAAAAAAAAACATATTTTAAGCTTTTTATAATGGAACTTTTAACGGGATTTCTGGGGTGAACATAAACAAACAACTTAGGTTTATTGTTGCAGTGATGTTTGTAGCAACTGGAAGCTTTGACATCTAACATAAAATGTTAAACTCTTTTTAAATAAACTTTATAATAAACACTTATGAGAAATAAAATAAAATAAATTTCTCATTCTAATTAGAAATAACTTATAAGTTGAGCCAAAAAAATAAACCTTATGTATAAGTTAAAATTAAAATCAATTTTTAGATAAGTTAAATTAAGGAAACTTCTATAAAAATTGAAGTGCATAAATTGATTTCAAGTTGAGTGAAACTTAATTCATTTTAAGATATGAGAAGACTTGCTTGGTTAATATTTTAACAAAATAAGGAGCACAAAACAATATATTGGGAAACGCAATCAGCTCCTGTGACCTAAACCTTTGTACATGGGTTCCCACGTCCCACTTAGCCTACCTCCAAAACTTTGAGGGGCATCAACTCAACCTCAAGAAGGTGAGAGTTAAGGGTTGTTGAAGTTGAAGAAGTACCGTTGGGCTCACAAATCAAAGAATGAACAATTCCCATAAATATAATCTGAAAATAGTTTTGTCTAATTAACACCCAAATTGGTCACAACTTTCTGCTATAAACCATGCTAGATGATGATTTTGGCTCATAAGCTCTCTCGTCCTGATCAGCACTGAAGAGCATATTAGTCCAATTTGTGGACCTCTGAACAATCCTGGTGGGAACCCTGTCACTATCTTCCCCACCAGAGGCCTCATACCCATCACTAGTTGACCTTGACAGAGGGATTCCCTTCAGGTTCGTGGCGGCAGCAGCAGAAAGACCAGAAAGCCTTCTTGCTTCTTCGGCTTCAGTCGAAGACACGCGAAACGGGTGAATGTCGGGCGAGTCTAGACTGCTTTCAGGAGAGGAAGCGACCATCCCGGCTGAGCTTGACACTGCTTGACTTGGTTGAAACACGCTCCGTGCTTTGGGCGGGAGAGGCGCCAAACTAGATGTTCCAATGAAGCCTTTGTCAATGTTGCTGGCAGAAAATTTTGGTATGACCTCCATAGGCAAGTCAGCAGGCAGGCGAATCCGTTTACTGGGCCGTCTTCTGTTGGTTTCAATCTTGGGGCTCATTCGCCGGCCGCTGCTGCCAGAGTTGCGATCTGGCTCCAGTCTGAATGGCTCGTTATTATGCCTTGTCACGGGCTGAAGAATCTTTGATTTTTTTCTTGCTTCTGCAGCAGCCTTGGAAACCTCTTCTGCATTCAACCGTGCCAGCGTCCATGGACTGATTTTGACTGCTCCAGGATTCTTTTTCTTAACCGGCTCATCTCTCATTGTCTTCTTTCCCAGCGAGCTTACAGAAGCTGTTTCTGGGGGCACTACATCAAACTGCATGCATAAGGCAAATTACAAACCATCACACACCATCAAGAAAGCTTAGATATATTTCTGAAGTCAATACATCACAGTATTCAAGATAATCTTTTTTCATAGAATCATAAAACATCTAAGAAACTTATCTCTACACATCTTTATCATGGCCAAATTTGATACATTTAATTAGTATGTCATTGAGAATTTTTTGTTTTACTTAGTAAAATTTTCAATAGCTAAGTCATTCATTCAAATGATAGTGTACCAGAGGTACACAATAAAATCCATACACATGTACTGGTGCTGCAAATGGAAAATCGCATGAGAAGGAAATTAAGGCAGACACCATAAAATACAGAAACAAAACATTAACAAATAGCAGAACTGAAATGAAAATGTTACCTGATCTTCAAGGAACAGACGGGGGGGTGTGCACCATGCTCCACGATGGAAAGTAGAAAAAGAGCTTGCACTGCTCATTCCAGTAAGGGAACTAACAGGCGACATTTGGGGACTCTGCTGACCTCCAATGCCTTGCTGCTCCTGCTCCTGCTCCCTCAAAGCTATGATGTAATCATATGTGGTGATTCCCTGAGTAGTCACACCAAAATGATCATAATATTTAGTACTAAGCAACTTCGTTGTTTTAAAATAAGATGAAATTGTCTCTGGGAAGCAAAGGGGCATATATACATATCATATCATCTCTTATATGCTTTTGAATTTCTTTTGTGCTTGTTATGCCAGAGAAAAATTAGAGAGGAGAATATAAATAAATTACCACTTGTATGCATGATTATATAAGATGCTTTTACTAATTAAGTATGGAAGTAGGTTTTCTAGTACCAAACGGTTGGCAAGCTTTACCTTTTTAATGAGAAGAATATGAAAGAAGAACAGCTGAGCAAGGGGTAAGGTAGCAATCATAGCCAAAATGGTGCAAATTGCCTGTGAAAAGAAAGAGCTTCATCACGCATAACATTAAAGGAACAAGGGAAAGAAAGAAGTCAAAGACGAAAAGTATAAATATTCAGCATGCATAAGATGCATAGAAAACCAATTAAGCAATACACTAACCACATTATCTAAAATCAATTAAGTAATACTAAGAATGTAAGCAGAATGCTCACCACCACAATAACGAAGGGAACCAGAGAGAAACTGCTCCCTAATTTGGAGGAGATATCCACAGAAAATTTCTTCTTCTCAACAAAACAGCAGATAAGCACAAGTATCCCAGTCAACCACTGAAGAATAAGCTGCAATCCCAAGCCCAAGGTGCACAAACCATGCACATACCTGTCAATCGTTAATAAATGAAAATGACTAGGAAATTAAAAATGCTTACTTTGGGGTTTTTTCAGGTTTTGGCATGTTGCTTCCAACAAGTAAGTTGGGTTTTAGGATGGTTCAACTTTTGACACTTGATAGGAAGAATATCAAGTATTTTACAAGGAAACGAGGGAAGCAAAATATGTAAGCATGCTCCTTGGTTTCCTGAGCATATAAAAACTATATAGACTCTACTAAACGTCTAAACCAAGCCATAAGTTCCCTAGAAGTCTAATAGACTAATACCACTGCTTACTAAGCTCTCATTTCCTAATCCAGTTCCAGTAGGATGGGGAACTAAAGTAGCCTCTCAAACGAATGAAGGAATAGTATGTTGAGAATAGAGGATTTCAGAAATATGGTGATCAGGAGAAGAACCTGTTGTGTAGAGTATGGTTTTGCAGATTTTAGATAATGATAATGCAATGTTTAGACATGTGAATTATAAACAAAGCATAGGAGGAAAATCTTGCTTACCAAGAGGAGAGAAGCAACCATAAGGGTGAAAAATTTTCTGTAGTTCCTTTTCCCAATACAGTTGTTCAGCCACTACAAAATCATGGAAGCAACAGTCTTTCAGAGATATATCAACTGATAAGCAAAAAAAAAAAAAAGAGAGAATTCAAATTATCATACCCTGCAATGATGATCAAAGCGATCAACACACTTGTCACAAACTCTACAATGCTTGCTATACTTGAAGACCTGAAATAATAGTATTCCCCAATGATTCAATTTTTTTATTAACAAAATTGACAGAATGAAACCTCCAAGCATTCTTGTAATGCTAAAAATACATGCATTTCTAGATGAGCACAAATTTTGTAAAATAGAACTGGTGACATTATGAAGGGTTAGATCAAGGAATGCACATATGGTATATCTGAATTCCGCTTGGAGGATTGTTAAGGTGAAAATAGATCAAGGAATGCACGTGTTCACCCCCACCAATAACATATTACAGAATGTATTGCTACAATAGACTTGGAGGAACAAAGGTTTAATCAAAAAATGCTTCTGCTCACCTCAACTTCACACAAACTGCAATAGAACATGCCTTCTTCACTTGCTTGTTGATCAGAAGATTCGTTACTTGAATTTGAGCAACCACAGATATAAGCACAAGGAGAGTAAACCAATAGGAGACGGGACAAAGAAGGTGATGATGCATTTTTCTTCTTTGTAGAAATAGCAGCATCTTTAAAACTTGCTTCAGTTCCCAATTCTTCCTTATCGACCGATTTTGGTCCAACAGTTGAAGCATTTCCATCATGCATTGACGAAGTTGATTCCCCTCCTAGTTTAGAATTCTTGAGTCCAACAAGCTTTTTGCTATCTGGAATTTTAAGATATTTTTTGGACTTGAAAACCCCAGGATCTGCAGGGTCAGATGCTGCACACCAAATGTACAGTCCAAAGACACAAGTAATCTGGAAAGAGTTGATGTATTAGTATATTACTACAACATGATAATGTCCTTTGTGCAGTTTAAGACTAATACACAGATAGTTCCCCTCATTTACAAGTGTATACAATTGGTATCAAAATAACCATTTGTCACTCAATATTGATAAAGTGTATTGCAACTTGCAAGCACATTCAAAGCCAGAAATATTCACCCACACAGACAGAGTGATGCAAGGCAGTAGCAAGCAAGCAGTCCTGAAAAGGCCATAGTCATATATAGGTTGAACAAAAAGTGCAAACAGCAAGACAAATTATAAGAGAGTTGAACATAGGTTGCAAAAGCATATCAGCCTAGAAAAACTTATCCAGAATATTGATAATCAAGCATATTGTATTTATTGGATAGTGGGCATATATTGTTACCAACCCATTTAATATTCCATTGGCTCTATGCTTAAAGACTAACATTATACAAGTCAAGGATTGTTGTGAGTTCAGTTCATAAACCCATGAATTTGTTCATTCTCCACTAGTGAATAGATAAAGTAGTTTTTGGGTTCAAAATCTAAAGATTGTGAAACTACAAATCCACAAATACAACAACACCATAGGTGAGGTTGGATACATGGATCAAATCAAACTACACCATAATATTTTGTCATAAATCATAATTACAAATAGCGCACAGAAACCCGAAGTCCACTAGTCAATTTTCCAGAGAATTCCTTCTTAACTAAGTGTTTAATGCAGATTACCCAACCCAATTCAAACATTTTATTGCAGTTTATGGTCTCATGGCTCATTAAGGAAAACAATTCATTTTACCAAGAAGCTCTATAATGATATCGTATCAGTTTCCCTAAAAGTCTCATTGAACTTAGCAATTACATAAATGCAAATTCCAAACTCTCAAGATAGCACCTAAACCATTATCTGCAATGATCTCCAAACCAAACCACCACCAAGTTGCAACTGTTAGTGCTATGCTATGTTAAAACAGCTGTACGAAACTGCTAATTTTTATAGTGCCCACATTTTCCTTTATCTAGTATTAATAGGATACTGTTTGCATATTGCTCTAATTCCACATTTTTCTTAAAATCTTAAAACCGAAAGGTTCAAGACCATGCTGATGATTCAGTTGGCAATTGGCATAATGACCAGCAGAC
>PYAF01002466.1:497683-516929 GCA_007407185.1 Glycine tomentella
ATGAAATCAGTAAAATGAGCATAAAGTATGTTAAAGGTTCAAGATTGGGTTACCAGGGGTGTGTAGAGACCCATAACAACATACTGATACATCTTCTTCCCAACAAAAGGAGCAAAGAACACATAGAAGGCAAACCCCAGAGCCATAAACACAGCAATAGCCACCACCTTCACACACAAAAGAAAATTTGTCAAAATGACAAACCCCCCACAAAAACAACAGTAACAAATCCCCAAAAAAAAAAAATCAAAACTTTACACTCACCTGGAGAGGATGATAAGGTAGCTGCCACCCATTCTTCCTCATCTTTCAGTATGAATGCAAATTTGCAAACCCAAACTCTGAAGGAGAAGTACACAAAGTACAAAACACGCACACACACACACACACACACACACAACAGCACCAACAACCAGAAAGAGAACTGTAGAGGACTGTTATCCACCCTCTTCACCACTTTCCCCTCAAGTTCTTTTCAAGGGATGAAGAAAAACCAAAGATTTCACTCTGGGACCAGCAAAAAAAAAAAAAAAACTTAACTTGCAATGACATGTTGCTACAAAGAGCTGTCAGAAAGAGATGTAACAAAGATAGATAGATAGAAAGAGAGAATGGGGTAGTTTTTTTTTTTGTGTGTGTAGAGTGAGGAAAGGTTTGTCTGGTTCACTCAGAGACAAACCTTACCCTGGTCATGGAAGATGTAAAGAAATGGCCTTTTTCTGGATTTTTAGTTGTTGGGGTGCTTGCTTGCAAAGCTTTTTACTATTGCAGAGAGAAGAAAATAGATCTCAATGCTGTGTGGTGTGGTGGGAGAGTGAGTTGAATTGAGTTTCTTTGTGTTTGATTTTTTTCTCTCTTTTCTTTGCTGGGAAATTTTATGTGATAATATCATGACCCACCCTTTTACTTTTTTGGGGTATTAGCATTACCCTCTGTGTGGTGCTGTGCTGTGTTACCTTTTTCCATAGGCAAAATCATGTGTTACTCACAAGCCACACTCACGGCAATGGACAGTTGTTTGGTTCTGCTTTTGTTTAATTGCCAACAATAATCCCTTAAAAACTTGCTCAGAAAAAAACGCATGCAACGCTTTCTCTCTCTTCACTCTCTCTTAATTCTTGTATTTTTTTTATTTTTATAATTATATTAGTACCAGATAACTCTAAGGGAAATTGGTTATTAATCTTGATAGGAAATTGTGACTTTTTTTCAACATAATTTATTTTGTATTCAATAATAAACCAAAATTTAAATCCTATAACACTCAATTAAGAGACGCATGTGAACCCGTTATTCTATTCGTTTTTTCCTTCTTGTCTTCATCATCGTATATTTAATGGAAAAAATTGTAGGAGTAATAAATTGTATAATAGGTGTATAAGAATATTAATTAAATCCAGCATCAATGACCAACTCACTGTTTTGTGTTTGACCAGGTTTGGCTTTCTTTTATTGTTGCTTTTCCTTATACTGTGCAATGATACTAGCAAATTACTATGTGGGAGTTTTGCTCATGTATGGTGGGGTAACTCTGTCTAATGTCTATTGTATCTGTAAACAATTTTAAGCAAAAGAAATCATAGATAAGAAACTTATCAGAAGGTTGCACTCAGATCAGTTCCGTCAAAGTATATTAAAATTATTTAAAATAATTGATTACATTCTGTTTAGTTTTAAAAAATTGGCAACAAATTTAAATCTTATATATATATATATATATATGTATATGTATATATATATATATATATATATATATTGAATCAGTTTAGGTTTACAACCCAACAATTAAACTAATAAAATTCAATTTTAATAGTTGTATTCAAGTTAAATTTGAACATATGCAAAAAAAATTGTACTTGTATTGTATAAGATAGATGTTTACTTTTACATAATTAAAATTTATATTTGATGAATATTTTAATATATAAATATATTATAATTAAAAAATTTAATAAATATTCTGAATATAAATTATGTTTAAAATTCATAAAAATTATATTGTATTATTCTTAACTATTGATCTTCTTTGAAATAAAATATTGAAAAATAGTTTAAACATAAATATAAAATAGATAAAGATAAAATGAGAGTAATTTAGAATGGTTGACAGATATTTTTTTGGTTAAATGCAAGAGCAAATGAAGATAAATAAATAGAAATAGAGAAGTTGTAACTTTGATTCTTGACTTTTTATTTATTATCTAGTTTTTTTTTCTTTTTTACAAACTACTTATCTAGTTGATATATCATGTAGATCCAATCGAGGGGATCTATTCAATTGATTTGGCAGAATTTTTGAGTTATTATAAAAAAAAAAAATTAGTTGTCTTCGATTCTTATAGATAAAAAAATAAATAGAAAAATATATAATTGTTCAATTAGTTTAAGCTATTTCTTTTATATTATATTAGTAATTAGAGTATATTTGTGGGATAGAGATTATTTTGGACCATCTTCAATTTTCATTGGATCGTGAGAGAATTTATATCACTTGGTTCACTCGATTTTATGACTAACTTATTTCGCTTTTTTTATTAATCAATATTAGTTGTTAATTTCATCAAGTCAACTTTATAATTTCAACTTATGTATAAGTTATGTCAACCTTGTAATCAATTTCTAAGAAAATTTTACATATTCAACTTGGGTGTAACGAACCTCGTTAATGACTTATGGATAATTAACTCACTGTGCATCTTATACATATATCTCCTGTAACTTGAAATATAATCATTTTATCTAAATAAATTTTTTTAAACTGTCGCCAATTTAACTTGTTTAACAAATTAGTTTAGTCTGCCTTGAAACTAATGTGGATTAGACCATTAATATCCAACAAGTGACCTAACTCATTTTCTTTCTCATCCCTCAGCAACTAACAGATTGTACTTTTTCCTTAATGTTTAACTTCTCTTTTTGTTTCTCTTTTCACTCCCTTCGATATTTATTGATGATTTCTTAATGCTCACCTAAATGGCCTTTCAGTTGGTTAAATAAAAACAAGTTAAGGTGTATATATTTGTTGTCTAGTCCTAAAATGTTCTGAATATACAAACACTGACAAAGCTATTGAGTTGCTTAGACACCAAGCAATGAGTTTCTTACATGAAAGGTTTGAAAATGCCGTTACATTCAGTTCAGTGTTTTGTGAAAGAAAATAGATAGATTACTTTCGGAACAATTCAAACATTCTTACAGGGGCACTGTATATTTTGTATTTTTGTTTGTTGCTACAATCTAGCTCTTTTTTCTTTATGACAATAGCTATTTCACATATGAATACTTTTAACCTATACCTTGTCATCATAAAAAAAACCTATAGTTTAAAAAATTATTCTTTGATCATATGAATTTGGGTTCCATATTTATAACCTTTCATCTTAACTTAAAACTAAACAACTAACTTGCTAGGGTTGGCCTACAAATGAAAAAAAAAATTGAGTAGTTTGGACAAAATCCTATGTTCTAACCTTATTATTACCATTGTATACTAAAATTAATAATTTAAAAGCAAAAAATATGCTCTTATAAAATACTAAAAACAATGACCAATATAAAGCACGATATATTTATTATTATCCTTTGAAAATATACCTAATTTTTTTACTTTTGTTTCTTTAATGTTAACCTTATATATTGATATCAATAAAGTCAATAACAAAATAAGAGTTTAATTTTAACATAGTTTGTGTTAAATATTTCTATATCGTCAATTATTTATAAATATTATATATATAATTTTAAAATTATTATTATAAAAATAAATAATTTTCAATTATATAGAAATTCATTATTAGATGACAGACATTACACTATGGGTTTACTCCAAATAATTAAATTCATAAAGTAATACATTTTATTTTAAAAAATCGCATCTCATGCGAAATTGCGAATACTGAAGAAAATAACCGCCACTAAAGCAACTACAGATCATGGAAGAGCATTTATTCCATTCCCTTGAAAGATGATGTTAACTTGTCCTTCCAAACACATTTTAAACTTTAGCATTCAAATTTCAACATCATTACTTGGCAAACCACAAACTTGAACCAATCAATGTCTCTTACCCAAGCCAAAATATATACAGTACATGCAACATTTTCTTTTTGGGTTACACATGATAAGTTTTATATTTTTTTTTTAGAAATAATCTTATTCAAATTAGATTTAAATTTAAATACTAACTATTAATTCAAATATTTAACATAATTATATATTTAAGTTTGCAATTCAAACTCAAGTTGTGAATGATTATTGATTTAAATACTAACTATTAATTCAAATATTTAACATAATTATAGAGTAAACTCGGTCATGCGAAACGTCGAAACCAATTTGTCGTTTTGTTGTCAGACATTACCGCAACTTGAATTTTTAAAATTTCTATTTCTTTTAATTTAGAATATCGAGTGCATTGAACTTTACGTGGATGTCGTTTTGGGAAAAGCAAAGCCATTAATGTGCATTTTCTGAATGTCCTCTTCGGTTTCCTCCCAAACAACGACCCCTTCGGTTTTCTTTTTTAAAAATTACGTTGACCCGTAAGTCACGTTTGACTGTCGATTTGGCACCGCTGATCAATTAATGGACGGTCATGATTCATCGTAGTGTATCTGCACATAAGCACCGACTTTATACTAACTTTCACTTGTGCGGAAGTAATTAAGAACCCATGTTTAGCAATCAATAATCATTCAATATTCCTAATGCTACTATAGTACTCGTACTATGCTTTAGAGCTTATAGATCATTTATGTTAGCCAACAAAGAGTTCAATTTTTAGGTTAAAACTTTTTACATTATTAATTAATTAGATTTTTATTTTATATATGAATTTTAAAATAAATGACAAATTTTAACCATTTTGTCATACACATCATTAATCATTTCATAATTAGATGATATTGTAAAACATATTTATATAATTATATTATCAATATATTTTAATCAAATTTGACACCAAATACGCAAACAAGAAAATTGAATTAACATACTACCTCCCTAGGACGGATCCAGAAAACCATTAACAGGGGTGGGATTTTCTGTTTTACTTTAACTATTTAAATATCTAAGTTCCAAAAAATAAATATTTAATAAATAATGTATTTTATAAAATTATTTATTAGTTTTATACGTAAAATTAAAATTATTTTTTATTTCAAATTATATAAGAAAAAAATGCATGTGTTTATAACTCATATTTTTTTCAAGTTTTAAAAGGTTTTTTTCTTCTCACAAACACAATAACATTCAAAAATACTCACAATAAAAAAGAACAAACACATCAAATATAATAATAACAAAAGTTAACAAACTTTATAGGAATTATATACAACATATTTATGTTTATTATATAATGTTAATAATAATTAATGTTAATAATTAAATTTATAAATAAAAAATAAGACTTATAATAATACACAAAACATAATTAGCCTATATCATAACAGTTGATGAAAAATAATATAAAAATAAGATCTTTTATATGTAATTAATGTTAATATTTTTTAATATTAAAAAGATTAATATATAATCAGTGAAATTAATTATTAGATTTATTAAAATATTTTATTTTATTTTAACTAGAAGTAATATATATTATTAATTAATATATATTATTATATATTAACTAGTATATTATTTTAATTTAATTTTTACTAGAAGTAGCATATATTATTAATTGTTATTATGTATATTACTGATAAAAAAATATTATATAAACTATTCAAGGAAGTTTGAGGGAGGGGGGACTAAAACTCATGGCTGCCCCATGCATCTGCATCCTTGCCTGCTTTCTCTTCACAATTATAATTGTCATATAAAAAAAATAAGTTTCAAAATATATATCTTTAATGTAATATTAATTATTTTTTTACTTATATTTTTTATAATAGTAATGATAAACAAAAAAATTTATGAATAAATATTGTTCCAACAAGTCATTTAATCAAGTCATATTAAGTTTGGTCCCTTTAAGCGAAATCTTGAGTTTGAGTCTTATGGATAAAAAAATGTGATTAGAAGAAAATATTTCATTAAAGATAGTTAACCAAGTTTCTCGATAAAAATTAGTCACAAACAAAATTAATAAATAATCCACATCAAACTATCAAAAAGATTTGTAAATAAATTAAAAATAATAAGATTAATTTTTTAAAATTGATGTTTTTTTTCACCTATTTATTAATTTTTCTTAAGTTATATATAATATTTTTGGATGATAATATGATGTCACAAGTGAAGTATGTAAATAAATATTTGATTTAGTTGTCGAATTCAACGTTGAAAACTCTTAAATAAGTTAAATCATACAAAATATACATTTTATACGAGTATTATTATATACTCAATGAATTTATTTTTTGTAATTTGGTTTTATAATTTAATTCAATTCAGGTAGATATTAATTTAGAAATATTTTACACAAAAACGATCGAAACGTAGATTATCTAATATGAAGTGTTAGTTATCTCAACTTTTAATCAATAATCTCAAGTTTAATTTTTTATCCGCTAATTGGAAGAAAAATTGTATAGTAAAGAATGCGCGTGGTCTTATTCTTTTTTTACCGTACATGTTTGTTTTAGATATAGTTTTTGACGTGTGGTCGTACTTAACAATAATTAATATTTATTCACTTCTAAAAAAAATTCTAGACAAAGTAAGTATATGTTAACAAAAATCTATTTTAATAAATTGAGTTTAATAAAATTAAATGTTTTATAATAAAGTACATTTATTTTTTAAATATAAATATGTTTTTTACAAATAAATTATTTAAGTCCTACTTAAAATTAACTTTATTTAACGAAAAATTAGAAGAAAAAAATAATTTAAATGAATTTTACTTAAAAAAAAAGAGCAATTTAAAAAAAAAATGTAAACAAGCATATAACGTTACATCACAAATTCATTAGAAATGGACTTTTGTGCATCCAAACAAACACGTAGAGTCGAAGTTTTGTATAAATTTTGAAGGAATATCACATTTACAATACAACAAAAAGAAAAGACATAGAAAGTTAAAAATTGAACTTGCAAGCAAGGAAAATGGCATAAGTTGACTAACTTACAGCATAACAATGATTTAATAATCAAACTCATGAATCCTTGATTAACGCAAGATCTTAACCCGTTATGGATTGTCTTACGCATTTTAATTATTTTATCGTAAGCTTTGTGTTCTTCAAAACTTGAGACAAAATATAATAATATTGATTGAATAGTGAATACCTGACACGCTGCCGCTACAAATTAGTATTAATGTTAATATATAAGACAAATTAAAAAGCATATTTGACCCGTGATTATTCTTCTTATTGGCCACTATTCCTATGTTTTCTCTTGGGCATGTGATCGATGTACATGACCTATATGGATCACGTTCCATCAATGACCCCAATGGAATGTTCATCACTTTCATTAGGACATACCCCATCGGTGTAGATGGTAATAGTGAGTATCAAAGGCACACACTAGGGCAAGGAAGGAATTTTCATTCACTGTTATGTAGATATGATATGACTTTAAATCCTTTATCTTCATTCATATATTCGTAGCTTCCCAATTCCCAATAATGTTGGAAATTTTAATTAATGAATGAGGTTGTGTTTGGCTATAAGAATGGAAAGGAAAAGAATGAAAGTGAATTGATGAGAAAAGAAAAAAAAATATGGTGATTTAGTTAAAGAAAAATTAAAAATTAAAAATTTAAATTAAAGTGATTTGATATGTAAAAAAAATAAGAAAATAGAAATTCATATTAAATAAAAATATATTATTAATATTATCTTATTGTTATTATTTAAGTATTTTTAGTAATATTATTTATTACATTAGAAAACTTGAGAAAGAGGCCGCTGATGGCTGATTGGGCATGCCCGAGGCCAAGCATAAAAACTGACAGAAGATGTCAATTTCTGCTCAATTCTTCACCAACTTCTCATATTAGCGTGAATAATTTTAAACATGGGACCCACAAGATTTTTTTTAAAACTTTCATCCTCTTTTGCACATCCAAATCGCTCACGTTTTCCAAAATCATCACAAATTGAGACATTGTCCTTGCTAGCATAAAACACATGTCATGTGAGGTTCACTCTATTATATATATATATATATATATATATATATATATATATATATATATAAACAAGATTCACATGGTGAATGGTAACAGTAAGACATGCAAGAATTAACCTCAACATTTTTTCTTAAAATATCAGTATTTTATACTCCAATAGTATAAATAGATCTATTTGTACAATAAGATTTTACATAAGTAAACACTTATAAGAGTTTTCTTTTGACATGCAAATAAACATAAGTGGTTAAGGAAGATGGGTTGACATTTAACTTTAAGGGTTGTAATCCTTTCTAACTAGGTTTCTCTTAATTGTTTCAACATGATATTGGTGTACGTCTTGCTTGATAATGTTGGTCATTGAAGATGACTTTTCCTTTTACCACTTGAGATATTTTAGTAACACTCTCTTAAACATATCATCTTTTATTGATTGAAAATTATTGATAATTACAATAAATAATGAATCTTACATTTTATTTAATGTTTCTTTTTCATAATTGTTGTTTTTGATAATTTTGAATCATCAATAGAGTATATGTTAAAAGGAGTGTTACTAACACTATTCTTTATAACTTTTATTCAACAAAGAATAATTACTTACTAAACTAATCGTAATAATTACAAATTTATATATAATTTCATGTGTATGTTTTTTTTACCATGAAACAACTTTTTAATGCTAATTTACACACACACAGAAAATCTCATCTGTTGGGTTAGTTTATGTAACCTACCAAATTCTAAGATGGCTATATCTTGAAAATTTTCTTAAAAAGTGTAAATAAAGATAAAATGATGTTGAAAATAATTGTATTGATTTGTAAGTACGATTATCGATTTTAAATGTAACCTAATGTTGCACCTCGTGTTCAATTCTACTTAAGAATGCAGTGCTCAAACTTATCATCCAACTCCTTTGTTGTTGACATAATGACACCCACTGCAACATGCCAATCATGGCCCCTAAGCCTAAACCTAATGCCTAAACAGTGTAAAGTTCCTCCTTACAGGCATGACAACAAGATAGCTTGAAGATAAATTTGACTATCTTCATCCTCCGTCATTGCAAAAGGTGGAATAACTTTAGGTTTAGGTTTAAAAAAATATGTTTAAATATTTTAGATTCAATCTCATTTTTGTTAGGTTTTATTGGGTTTGAGAAAATATGTGGAAAACTTCCTACACTTTTTTCTACAATTCATTTTTAAATAAATTACTTATTAGATTATTAATTGTATTTTAGTCCAAACAATATATACAAATTAATAAATAACAAATAATTTTAAAATAAAAAACTTAAGAATTAAGTTATATTTTTGGTTAAATATATGATTTTAATCTTGTTATTCAATAATTATTATAATTTAAATTATTTAAAAATTAACATAATTAATTTATATTCTTAATAGTTATGAAAATAATAGTACAAAAATAAATCTTAACTCATGCGTGTGTGTTGTAACAAAAAGAATTATAAAAAATATAAAAGATAATACAGCGGGGCAAGAGTGAAACAGGGAGTTACATCTTTAACCCCAATCCTTTTTTATAAGGTTGAAAACCTGACTCGATCCTATTTAAAGCAAGATTTTCCCGTCAAAAATGAACTGAGGTGATATTAGTACTCACAAGTTTGAATTTATTTTCCATGCTTAGTTCTCCTTTTCTTTTTCCTTAATGTTCATTGTACTATTGTAACTTGTTGTTCTATTTTTGTTTTCTTTTTTGTTACATATCTACCAACACTTTTATTGTGCCTTTTTATTTTTTTGGCTTTTTTTTTTTTTATCATAATGTGGTCTCACTCCTAATCTATCTTTTTTTCGTGATCTACATTAAGGCTTTTGTTGGAGAATTATGTTTGTGGAAGTGAGGATTTGTGATTCAATTTGTTATGTTTGTAAAAGGATTGAATCCTCAATTACTTTGCTTGATTAACTTACATTATGTTACCTTTTTAATATTTGTTTTTGTTTGTTTTTCACTTTTTCTTTCTTTAATTGTATTTTTTAGATGATTTTAAAAATAATAATTCCAGACTCCTATTAGTTATTATCCATTTCACTTGCCACCTACTATTCTTTCATCTAACTTTTCTGTTATTTTCCTTGACTAGTTTTTTTTTGGTGAATATTCCCTGACTAGTTTGAATAATATCCATCTTTATTAAAAACGACCTGCATTAAAAGTAGCATTTAATGTTATCTCAATTCTATAGTTAATGGTCCATTCAATTCTACAGCAACTAAAGTATAACACTAAGTTTTGTCCTTATTTACCAACTGGTCCAAGCTTGTTACTGTATCTAACCATAAATTATCATTTTTTCCTCTTTAGAGTAGCGATAAATATGAGTATAAAAAATGTTTCTTAGAGTAGTGATAATTGTAAATATAAAAATTGTTTCTAAGTTTCTTTTGAATTGGATTGGTGACTTGAAATGGTTGTGTTTATATCATGCTATGAGAGGACCCGGGCTGAGAAAATAAGATTTTTTAACCTAAAATGTCCAAAAGAGAGCCAAACGTTGATAACCACACAAAAGAAAAGGTTTTGCTTCATTTGAGGGCAAAGATGCAGACTCATGAAAGTAAAACAAAAAACAAAATTTGCTGGCTACCATTTTGGCTATCTTCACTTATTATTTTTAATTAGAAGTGAAAGGAATAGAGAGATCCTGATGGTTATCTCTCAAAACATGAAGCTTGATTGGTCGAGAGAGAGAAAGAGGGTCCACAGTGATATCAATGATTGACATTTGAATGTTAAATTAAAATGACACAATTGAATTGAGCATTTGAAAAACTGGCCAAAGTTATTACATGTATGATGGCGGGTAGGTGCATCTTAACATTGCAGCAACATGGTACAGTGATTCATTCTAGAATTTTATATTTTTCTTATTTATTATAAATGATAAAAATATTATTTTTAAAAAGATATTTATCCAAAACTTTCTTTATAAAACATTAAGAAAATTAATAAACAAATATTGTAAGAGAATATAACAATTTTTAGTTTATTTTTAATGTACTTTGGTAGGGATTACAAGTATCTTCTACCACAGACAATATGGGTAATAAAATCTTAATTAACATAACTGTAGTATATAAAAATCAAACTCAAAATCAATGACTAAGAATGGTTTTACATTAATTAATCTTTGTGCTCGGAAATTAATTTTAATATTTTACCTAACTCACTGAAACTGAAGCATTGAATAGGGGATGCTAACACTACAAAGTTGTTCATAAAAACTAGGCAAAAAGCTCGGTTTCTTTTTGTTCCTCTCAAATATCTGCCACGGTTCCAAAGATTTTATAATCAGCCTACGTTATATCCAAAAGATATGATATCATTAAGCTAGTTTATTTTTCGGGTGACTTTTTCTTTTGGAAGTAAAAAAGTTTAGGGAGAGTCAATGGTGTTCCCCGTTTAAGATAGGAAAAACCCCGGAATAAAACAAAAAACACGTATAAAAATAATTACGTTTATCTCACATTAAAAAAATAAAATAAAAATTAAATCTATAATCTATCAGATGCGAGATTCATAACCCATTTCATACATTAGCCTAGATCGGGACTTGGGGGTACTCTGTTGAAGTATTAATTATGTGTTCAGCTAAGATTTTTTCTTTTTAGAGTTTGTTCAGTCAAGTTGCTGTTGTGCATTTTTGTAAACTTTTTGTTTAAAATTCAATACAGAGTATACTACGCGATCAGTCAATACGAAAAAAATGCTACTTAATTAGTTTAATCATTTTAGATTTTTTAGTTACATGTAACACTTCCCACGAGAGAATTAATGCACTATAATCATGAAGTACTTTAATTTAAACATGCCAATACTAATAGATATTACGAGAGATTGTCCTTATGCACGGAAATGATTCGAATTAAGCATGATAAGATATTCCTCATAGAGTGTCTAGTGTAGTAGGTATATAATATCGGTCTTTCATCATTCATTCTTTTGTAAAAATAAAAATAAAAATAGGAGTATAGTATATGCATTCGAATCATCAAATGAGATGTTATGACACTAATCCACCAAAAGAGAAACAAGATGCGCAATTCATGGATAAAAAGGAAAAAAAGGGCAAGAGGTGAAAAGGTTCACAATCAGTTAAATTGGTAGTCTTGGTAGCAAAATAATTGGTAATCTAATCACATTTAATGGGGGGCTTAATGGATAGGCCAGCATAATAAGAAATAGTGGGTCCATGATCATGACTAAGATTCACGAGTACATGGATAAAAAAGGCAAGGTGGAAGGGGTGATTGTTAATGATATTTTTTGCTTCATGGGGAACAAAAGAGAGAAAGATAAAAAAAAAAAAAGAGGAGGAGGAGGTGGAGGTGAAGGTGCCTAGAGGCTGGTGGGTGTGGTGGTTGTGTCTCATTATATAACTTTAGACAAACATGTGAAGCATTTAATGATGTATGCCCATGCTTCTGAATGGTGTGGTCCCTCCTCCATTCATGTTTGTTGCTTCATTCATCATCTACTTCCAATTTATTGTTAGAAGAATATGTATTTGTTAATACATGTTGTTGCATGAATTCATATGTTAACTCTTCAAATTGTTTTTCTTAATCATGTGTTATGCATATTACTTGTTTAATATTAGTTTTTGCATTGATGTTTAATTTTTTTACAATGAAAAAAAATGTTTCATTTCATTACCTTCACACGTCACTAGCAGAATCAATTGAGGGGGGGAAACACTTGCAAGACTGGACATTGCATCCTCGTTTTTTCATTTACATTTCGTATATTATTAGATTGAATGATTCACAATATTTTTTTTGCGTAAAAAATAATTCACACTTAAATAACTTCACTCGGTTGGATTGACTCAAAACAAAATGGCACAAAAATTTTCACAACCCCATTTGTGGGCCAAAATTCTTTGGTTGTTTTCTTACAAAGCCAACTTATGAATTGAACACTTATATTGTATTTTAGAAAATCTATTTTAAAATATAAATTTATATTTCGAAATAGACTTCCAGAATATAATGGGAGGTACAGGATATAATAATAGCGGTATACAATAGTCTATGGATTGATCCATAACTGAGGAGAAGGTGCTCACACCATCACGGCCCAATACAGAAAATTAGAAAAGTAAAGATGGTGAAGCATAAGAATAAGTAAGTTTGGCAGTTCCTATTTCTACTCCCCATCTTTACTTAGACACTCCCCTTTTGAATTTGTTTTCCAAAATTGTCCTCTTGCAAGAAAAATACACTCCCCTATTAATCGTTCCAGAAAAAGCAGGCACAAATCTATGACTGGAAGATGCTGATATCATTTTCGATTATTATAACACATTAACTAAAAGAATGAATATATTACACCAATAAAACTTAAATCTGGCTTAAAAAAGGTCAAAAGGGATATCCTATTGAATTATGAACATGGTAGTGTTGGTAACCTTGCTCCTCATTGAAGGTGTTCAAATACAAACTACAAGATTTAATACAACATTGCTCCTAGTGAAAATTGTAGATAATAATAGAAATTGTGAGAAAATGCAGATTGCAGAGATTTTGTGCAACTCATGCATTTTTAATAGGAATTAAAAAGATGGTGCTGAAGCGATGTGAGCTTAGCTTAATCCCAGAGGGCAGAGGTATGGCAAAAATAAGCGGCTAAGAGGAAATGATGCAAGTATGTCACCAAGGGAGTGTATTTTTAGAAGAAAAAGAAGAGGAAGGATATTTTTGAAAAACAAATTGAAATAGTATCTAAGCAAAGAGGGGGAATAGAAATAGCTACTGCCATAAGTTTTCATTCAGGAATCAACCACAACCCAATGTTAATTCATATTCAGATTTGTATAGGAAAAAAATAATATCCGTATACCAAAAATATAATATCTATCGCATTATTATAGGGCTGTCTTAACCTGTGTTTAGTTTTTCAACAGAACTTAGATTTGGTGGGTCAATCCTCTTTGTTTGGAATAGAAATAAATAAAAGAAAAAAGGATAAAATTAGGAATGATAAAACTAAAAGATTATAAAGTAGAAAAAAATGTGATGTTTCGATGAATAAAAATAAGAATGAAAAAGCTGGATTTTTTCCCATGTTTGGATAACTAGAAAAAAAAAACAAGAAATAAACAAATTTTAGAATTTTTTATACAAATTAAAATAAATAACTTTAACCTCAAAAATTAAATTTTGTACTCGATTTTTTTTATTTTAAAATTAAGAGATCACGCCCCCAATTTCATGCCAATTTTTTTGGGGGGGTGGGGAAAGGGGGGGGGGGGATTTTTCTTGTGTGTTATAAAAAAAAATCTTCTAATTTATCTTCTCAATCAATAAAACAAATAGTGCATTTTTAGTATTTTTGTTTCATCTCCTTTCTTTTTATTTTCTTTCTCTCTATTTCCGTAGAAACAAATGATGACTAAATATTTTTAGTGTGATATGAAACCACACTTCATTTTCGAAAATATCATAAAATTCTCACCCATATAGCAATGGTAAATATATAGTGTATTCAAATTGTAAAATGATGTATTATGTTCCAACAGTGATTGATCTTAAGGTGGATCGCGCGTACTTTCTCTATAATGTATCAATACCGATATTAAGCTCTTTCAATATCAAAGTAAATGCTCTATATTTTTCATGAAGGATTGGTCCCATAATTCGACTTAAAGGGACCTGTACCAAAAGAAAAATAATTATACTGTAATGACCAAAACCTACATTAAACATATATAATTTTATGATAATAACAATATAATTATTAAATTTAATATTGACAAAAGAATTACTGATGATCATTAAAGCTACCAAATATATATATATATATATGCATATATATTTGGATATTGACCCTTTAATTAATTCAAATATAATTGAACTTGCATTTCTTTATTTAAAAACTATTCCTCCAATTAATATAACATGAAGTTTAAATTTATGAAATTGTTATTAAACATACTAATTTTTTTTTTTTTCCTTGAGAGGTTTCTTGTGATTCTCTATCAAAGAGTGATCGATGTGGCTGTCATTTCCCACAAGTGATTTTCCATAGCACGGAGTCCCATTACAGAGGCTCCTTAATTGCAGATTTTGCACTTGTATACCACTTGAATCACCCCTGTGAATTATTTAATAATTGATACACTATTAATTAAACCAGAAATACACTAATTAGAAAAGATGTATAGTTTTCTTCCGTGGTTATCTTTTGGAATTTAATTCGAATACATATTGACAACGTAAATATTTTTACATCATCCAATTAATTGTCATATATAAAATTGAAAATTATTGATTTTTGTAATAATCATTTTAAAAATTAGATTTAAGATAATCTTTAATTAATTGTTATTTATATTGGAAATATATCAAAATTAAACTAAGAATATTTAACAGCTTAATTAGAAACCCTCTCTAAAATAACCATAGTTCACATATCGTTGTGCAATCTGATATCTGAAGTTATGTTAAGTAGTTTTATGAAAGTCTTTCTTTCTTTAGTTTTTTTGCTAATTAATGGCGGTTGTTGGAGTGGAAGTGGTGTAATATAATCAAATAGCTTCCATGGGGGACAAAGTATTTTAGAGGAATCTTGTTATGGCTGAGAGTGGCTGAGTGCCTAAATCAATGATTGGTTTGGTGAAACGTGTTTTTATTGAGAAACCTACATCTTGAATGTTGTTGGGGCTGTTTTATGATTTTTAAACAAATAATAATTCATATAGGGTATGTTTGGATATAGGATTAAAAATATTTTTGACATCTTTTTTATTGAAAATATAGTATTTTTTTTAAAAAAATATTCTCAAAAACACTTTTAATCTTGTATCTAAACATGTTCATATTTTTGTTTCACTTGAAAAGTGCTTTTAAATTGCTGGGTTAAGAAGGCTTTTATTTGATTTGGTCTAAAAAGTCTAAAATAACTTAAAGATGTTTAGAATTATTGTGGTTGATATATTTAATTAATGTACGTAGTTGTTAGCCGCTGTGTGCCCTGGCTGTTTGCACTTGTCATGATATCTTTATTGCCGGTTGAAGATTATTTCCATTCAACATTGATACATAGGTAAGATAAGCAATATACTTTTTAATATTATATTTTTATTATTATTCGAATTTATTAAAAATCATAAATTAATACAAGTTTTACTCCTTATTTATAGTAAATCACACTTATAATTTTATAATTTTCATAAAATTTTAACTAATAAAAAAGTATGATATAATATGAATAATAAAATACATCTCAGTCTCCTCTATACATTATTAATACATATATAAATAAAAAAATAATTATATCAATTAAAGTAGTATGATATAATATGATTCACAAATAATTATATATTTTTTAAGTATATAGTCAGTTAAGTTGAATTTCTAAGTGTGTGTATATATATATATATATATATAAAGAATATTTATTAGAATAAATAAGTTTCTTAATATTATTATGCACGAATATAATTAATTTGATAACTCTGTCGAATTCTATCATGAATTTCTTACCACATGGATGCTCTTATATTTTCCTTCTTTGACTACATTGTGGAAGAAGCCAAGAAAGGATTGAAAAGAAAATATAAGTAACAACTAAGTTTATTACAGGATAACTTATGACATTCATATTAATCTATCATATGCCTTCACATTTAGTTTTGGATAATGTAAATTGTAATATATTAATAATGACTAACATAAGTGGTAATGACTAATCTTTTCTAATTAAGTGATTTAAGATTCAAATTTCAACTTTAAATATTAAAATCTTATTAAAAAAAATACTCACCTTATACTTATATATGTTTATAGTTCTCAACTCACTAAAAAAAATTAATCACTATTTCAAAAAAAAAAAAAAAAAAAAAACTCCCTTGTATCAATATCATGCGAAATGAAATGAAGAAAATCCCTTACAATTGTTCAACCCTATCTTTTATTTCAAATTTCCAACAATAATGACAAAAGCTTTTTATATGATGAAGGATATATTTCCTAAACAAATAAATAAACAGGCAAGAAACAATTATAACGCACACGAATGGCATTCTAAACTGACATGTTGACTTATTGATGTGATATAATAGCTAAACTAACTAGCTAGGGACACGATATAGGAAAGCCTTTCTGCAGAGTAGTTTGGTTAAGTAGTTCCATTGGTATCTTAATGCACTTCATATCATATAGTATTCCTTTGTTTCTTGAATTAATCATACTTTTTTTTTTTTTTTCATTTGGTAGGTAAGATCAACAAGAATATTGACTTAATATCTAGTTATGTCCTTGTTACTTAGGACACAAATTCAATCATTCACTCTTATTATTCAATACAAAAGCGTGGGTTATTATGACAAAAAGAAGTGGCCAAGCCATCTGACAAAGTTGTTCAAGGGACCGGAGCTCTTAATTAGTTAGCTACATTGTCTTTGGCTACATTTACTTAATATGATGCCCTATATATTTTGTTATCATGACATTTCCCATTCGCCTAAACATTAAAATAATATTGTAGACTTTGAAACTTGAAAGAGAACGCGTACATTTGAGAAGAAAACGCAATTGCGAATGAATTCATCATATAGTGCATATTTATTTAGAATGGTTTCCAATGGAAGTAATTTATCTAAAAACATAAACATATATAAGATATGTAAGCTTAATATAGATATATATCGAATTATTATATGATCAAAATTAATTAGTTTGAATTCTTTACTAAATACTTATGTTATATACGACAATCAAAGTTATTGTTGCGATTTTCCATTTAAATACACTCGCAAGCTCTCTTTTTGGATTATATATGTAAATGCAAAAAAATGTTAATTTAAATTAGGCAAAAGTCCCGTCACTCTCCTGATGCGTACCAGATGTACACGCACTAGCAACTGAAAGTATTGCTACGCTGCCATGATTGTGACCTTCCATGATTTGCATTAATTCGTTTGTAATATAATAACAAATATTTATATACGCAGGATGTACTAAGTATGTCATTGAATTTTTATTTAGAGTTATAATTTTGCAATTCTTTAAAATTTATTTATCTTCATTTATAAAAAAATAGAAAATTACGGTCACCTCAAAGAGGGGAATGCAAACTTAAATTTATGATATATATGTTAGATTAATTAAAGATCCTATCTTATTCCACTCAAGTAATCAACTAACCGGGTGTTTGAATTTTTTTTAAAAAAATTATTAAAATTTTCGTTGGAGAAGTGAGATACACAAGAATTTTTTTAAGAACTATATATGTCTTTTTTTTTTTTTTTTTTTTTTTTAAAGTAGGGTATCCGTATCCCTAGCTGAATTTATTTAAGGGACTAATTTTTTTCAATAGATGTTCTTTAAACATACTAAACGATGGTATGGTACCCTTGACTACAAACTTAATTACAAAAAACATATTATATGTGAAACATACATAATCATTTTGGTTCCAAGAACTGTGTTATAATTTAATTGAATAACGCGAGGTATTTTAAATTTGCAGAATAATGAAGTCCAAATGTACCAAAAATCCAAAGAGAAAATTATGCCAAAAAAAAAAAACTAAGAGAATTGTTTTTTTGAGAAAGTAAGAGAATATTTATGTATCTTTACATCTATTTTTTTATAATATTTTTATCCGTATAATTTTATCACGTAATGATAGATATTTTTACTTTCCCAATTTCATTAGTTAACTACATTTCATGATCATAAGAGTTATATTTTAAATTATTTATTGTTAAATAGTGATATGAACTTGAGAAAAAAAATGGACATATCGGCCAAAATATGTCCAATAACTTTTATTAAAAAAATCTAAATTTAATCTAATAAAACATTAGTCATATCAGTATTTAAAAACAAAAATAATATAAAATATATTTTGATGGTCAAGATAATTCATTCACACGTTTAATTCTATTGATTCAGATAGTATTTTAAAAATAAAAAAATGATATCAAATATATTTTGCTGATTAAGATAATTTATTGACTAGTTTAATTCTATTGACTCAGATATTAATTTAATCAATGAAATATATATTAACATAGTAATTTACTAAAATAAGCTATTTTTTCATGTTAACTTAATTAACTATCCATTTTTCTGTCATGAACAATGTACAGGTAAAAATAGAATCTCTTGTTGACAAAAT
>PYAF01002466.1:526768-542747 GCA_007407185.1 Glycine tomentella
TATTAGTCCATTTGAAAAATACTTGATAGGAACTAATAACAATTGAATAAAATTTTTTAAGATCTCAAAATAAAATTTATGAATTTATCAAGAATTAAAATAAAAGATTAAAGATTAAACAAATTTTTTTTTTGAAAGACAAAAAAATAAAACTTTTTTTTATTAGAAACTCGTGTAAATTTTGTTATTAGATATCCAAAACAAAATTTATTAATTTATCAAGAAATTAAAGTATATTTTAGCCATTAAAATATAATCTATATTCTATTTCTTTCATCTTATTCAATTTTTACATCAAGGAATATTATTAAAAGTAAAAAATATAGAATAAACTATAATTTTGATTATCTAATTTTTTAAATCCATGATTGATTTTGGTTCTCTAGTTTCACAAATTTACAAATTTTGATTCATTTGTTAGATGTTATATTGTTATTAACCAATAATTGTAATTAGAAGAATTATTAATTTAATTATAAATTGGTAAAATTCATTAATTATTAAAAATTAATCAAAGATTAATTAATATTTTTTTAAGAAATATTTTCTATTAAATTATATTATTTTTAATCCTTCTACCCTAAACCCTAACTCACAGTCACGCTCTACCTGAAAAGTTCATCTCTACCCAAAACCCTCACAGTGACGCCGTCATGGTGCCACACTGCCACTTTCACTGATTATTCGTCGACGGTTCCAACTCAAAAATTTGTTATCCCTCTGCGACTTCTACGTATGCTTCTCTCCTCTCTCTATAACGTGTGTTTGCATACGGCTATGTCTTAAGGTCGAAGCTCCGTCAAGTATATTCCGCGTCTTTTGTGAATATTAACTCACGTAACTGAATTCGATTTGTTTTTGCGCGCTTTTTAAATTGGTTCTGTCTGCATCTTACAGTTTTTTTTCACTATTTATTTATAGTAGAACAAAGGAACTTGTTTCGTCTGTGCAAAGCTTTTGGGGTTAGTTATTTGTATCTATCATATATCAATGGACTTTTTTCTCTTTCTTTTTGTTTTTAACGTGTTGTTGAGTCTCATAGATAAAAGCATGGAGCCAGTGTAATGGGAAATGCTCTTTGCAGAAATTGTTAGAACTGTTTGTAATTTTTCACATGGCATTGGTTTGGTTTTCTATGCTGCCTTTCATGCAAAAGAATGATAATTTTACTCTTGTGCTGTTGCTAGTTTTGAAAGTGAAACTTACATTTGGATGCTGAATGGTTTTCACAATTACAAGTAACAAGTTGTTGGAACATCTAACGAGTTAAGAGCCATTTATTCTGCATCCTGTTTTTGCTTCAATAAAATGGAGACAAAATCATCCAGTTCCTCTACAAATTTGGTAGACCAATCAGTGGTGAGTGCTTGCCTTTATCCATCTCTGTTGTGCATTGATACATACAATGCCGAACATTGTTTTCTATGTTAATCGTAATTATAATTTGTGTCAATGGTTGTATAGTGTCCTGGAGATGTGATTCTTGATCTGTCTAACATGACAAACCAGACAATTAAACTTGGTGGCGGACTACGACAGGTATGTCTCTGGTTTTTCGAAAATTTAGAACATTCATTGACAGTTTGACATTTGAATTCCTGTGCTCACTATTTTTTTTGTTGGCTCTACACTAAGTGTGCATGCTCGCACAGACATGCATCATTTTTGACAATGATAGAAACTTGGGTATTATGGGGTGCCTAAGTCCCACATTGAGTAATATGGGATGCTCGATGGAGTACTTAAGTGGCTTGGTTCTCCTCCCTTAACAGCTTTTTCTTGAGGGACAGTTTCCCAATTGCTCGGGTGTTTATCAGACAATAACTAATTTTAGGAGGCCTTGTTTTTACCTCCATACTTCCTGTTTAGTTTATATGCATATGCATGTTAGACACAGTACATATGCTCAGCTCTCATGTTTTTAAATCACTTTGGTTAGCATAAGTACACAAATTTTTCTTAGAAGTTATGAACTGGCTTTTCTTCTGTTAGGGATGAAGTGATACAGAACCTAAAATTTCAGGTGTCTTGCTTTTGATTTTGTATTTGTTTATTCATCTCCGCATTAGCATCTTATAAACTAAATGGAAATAACATGTGATGATGGTTCATAACTTCATATATTTGCTTCATTCTGTTCAATCCTGTTAATAATAATGGATTCTCGCTCATGTCAATTTTCTAGGACTGTGATGCGATTTCTGTAATGAAGGCTGGCAGACTAAGGTTCTCAAAGCCTAATAAATACTGGGTTGAAAATTCTCAGAAGAGGGTGAGTATCATACTGTGTTCATGCTGTATGTATTAATGTGTAAAGGCATGGCTTTGACTGACATGACAATGCTGATTTAAAAGCATATATTTATAGCAATATTGCTATATTGCTATATATGCCTTTAAATCAAGAATGTTGTATTTTATCGTACATGTATTCCTGGAGCATTTTTAGTAGAAGGGGCTAATATGTTTTTGATCTACAACAAGATGACTAATCCCAAAGATGGTGGGAATAATATCCTCAAATCATTTGTTTTCAATTTTCAGTGTTGTTATTTGCAAGTGTCAAAATTTGTTTGTCATTAGACTCATTACATTGGAAGTTAGTATCTGTCAGGAAATTTGTAGAGGACCTTATGCTATGTTTGCTTTGGGTCTATTTTTTGCTCTCTTGAATTAATTGATTTTTCAATTGCAGTCACAAAATTAGGATAAGTTTGTTGCATTTTCTTCCATTTTAATTCGTAGTTTCATACATATTCTATATCAATATGGAATTAGGTTCTTGCTGTTAAGATGAATAGCAGTTTGCATTTGCCAGAAAACTATCTCCTAATGCCTACAAATTTTATTTTATTCTTTTCAGCATTGAATTATGTTATTTAATTTTCCTTCTTGTTATAAACAGTGTAGAATTTTAATGTTTCTTCCCATAGGAACAAAATTTCTATTTTTTCCTTCCATATTCTGATTTTTAGTTTTTGTTTTGTTCAGTATGTGCCACATGCAGAGGATTCTGTTCTTGGAATTGTTGTAGACTCCAGATCAGATGTAAGGAAAGCTTTCTTGTTGACTTTAAGTTTTATGTAGGATCTAGCTCTAGTATTTATTTGTCTTAAGTTGTTAATGAAGACTAAGGACTTAAAAAGAGAAGTAGCCATTACATGTCACTACCCTTCCTCAAAACATTTAGTTTTTGCCTACAAAGGCACAATTGCGTGTTTATATGGAGGAATTTCAGCCTTCCATCATGTTCCGCCATCCACCATTGATTACACTAATGTCAACTGTTGTGCTTTTTCTTAGTTGAAAATAATTAAATTTGTTTCTTACCTAGCTCTGGGTTTCTTTCTATGGTAATCTCAATTTATTGCTGTGCAGAACTTTCTTGTTGACATAAAAGGACCAGCTTTAGCATTTTTACCAGTGCTTGCATTTGAAGGAGGAACTAGAAGAAATATACCTAGGTTTGAGGTGAGCATAAATTATGTTTGCATGCAAATTGCTTAAAATTATGTTTGATTTCTAATGACTCAGAAGTAGAAGAATGCCATATGTTTTTTGTAGTTTCGGTAAATCATTTCATCTCTTTATCTGCAGGTTGAGAAGCTATTTTTGATGAAATGTAGAAACATGTTTATTCGGAGTATATAAGGATTTATTTATTTGTAGTAGCCTTGCCTAGTGCCTACCACAAACACAAATCACTGCAACTTTCTAGTTAATGGTATTTTCAAGTATTTTCAATCACAATGGTTCTTAAGGAATTTAGGAGTTTGTCAGTACACCTTAAGTAAAAGGATATAAGGTTCATTTGGTAGTCGTCAATTATTAATATAAATAATTAAATATAGTTTAAGGGATCAATATTATGCATTGTACCGTGGACTAGATGACTGAGCCACTGAGGTCAACCATTAGAGGCACTAGGTACTTTGACTAGTATGAGAAAAAACATAAACCCTTTGAAGTCAGTTACAATCCATGATCTTAATGCTGGTCTTTACTTTTTAAGTTGCTTAACTAGTCTGCTTGAAAAGTTATGTCATGTCTAGTTTAGAAATTTGGACTCCAACCATCATAACTTGGCTGTATCTTGGGGAAAAGTTGCATTTTATATTTATTTTTTATTTTCATGTTCTTTCTATGTATTTGTTTTGTCTGATTCTGTGGAAATCTTATTCACCCTATAGCTGTACCTTTCCTCCTTTTTAATGGTAAAATTTCATTTTCTATACATAAAATCTTGGGTTATTTTCTTTCCACATCAATGCTTTAAGCATCAAACTGTCACAGGTAGGATTGTTATTAGCTATGGAGCTTGAATTAAAAGCTTTTATCTTTCACCAGCCTTGATATCCTATGTTGAAAAAGAAAATGTATAGTTGAAAACATTGGCATTTCTCTTCTCTCTGCACTCATTCTTGTCCAAATTACTCTTTAAAATACTTTTTCCCATTTGGCAGCAACAATCAGCCTTCACAGGTTAAAATACTTCATATTTATCATAGTTTTAAAAACCGAACCGGCTATCGACTAGATTCAGATACTGGGTCGCTAGATCAATGGTTGAATCAATGGGTCACTAGTTGACCTGTGACCTGGTCTTTGTTAAAAAAAAATCATACCCTATCTTAAAAAAATACATCACAAATTAATTTAATTTCACAAGTTTATTCTACAATTTCAAATCTATTGACATTCATCCATGATATTCAAAACAAATAAAACAAGTATATATATATATATATATATTAGTTTTTAAAATTTTATTATAACAATAATATTTATAACTATTTATCATATTATATCACGTGCATAACTCTAGCACATTGGTTCAATAAACTTATCAATTTAAGTTAAACCATAAAAAAAAAAAAATTAGTTATGTTAAAATTATAATTTTCATGTAAGATTTGATATATAATTATGATTTGCAGAGTATATTGCAACTCAAACCATTGGTCCAGTGGTTAATAGAAGCTTGGTAAACGTATGGGGTTTGGGTTCCATTCCGAGCTCCTCAAAATAAGAGAATGTAGCATGGTTTAACTGCTAACCTGGCCGGGTTGCTCCCAACCCCATTGGGCCTATAGAATAAAGGATCCGATATGCAACCCGACCCAGCCACTGGTTTATGACCAAACTGGTCCGACCGTCTGGATCGGTCCGGGTTTTAAAACACTGTTATTTATAGTTTTTAATTAAAATTGTCACCCTTCTAGATAAGAATACCAGGATGATTGAGACATTATCATTTAAGTTTAAGAAAAAAAATAAAATAAGAGTGCATTCTGGATGCTCGGAAGGTCATCTGCTGGCTAAATAAAATTGTGATTTCAGGGTGTGTCCAGACTCAAACCATTACTAGTGGCTCTGATGTGGAGCAGGTTATAAGTTTTTCTTGGGATGAATTATGCCTTATGTGAAAATAGGAAATTTCCAAATGGGATTTACAAATATGCAACGTAACAACTAATAACACATGTTGCAGCTCCTTGTAGTCTGGCCAAAAATTCCTTGGATTTATTGAATATGGAAGAACAAATCAGCAACTTGGTATTTCTGTTTTTTATTTATCTTTTTGGATGTGACCAAGACTATGAAGCAGAGTGCTTTTCCGTTAGATGTATAGGACTACTATCTTTGAATTTTTCTACTGCAACGGATTACCAAAGATGCCTTGTTGGTTAACCTAATTAAGTCTTCTGAGATTGTATGTTGTATTAATTCTTGTAAGAGATGAAGTGTTAAATTATATACATTTTCCTTTTCATCTCTTTTGATTTAGCTGTCAAGCTAGCACTTGACTTGTCATTACCCTTTGGGTGTTAAACAATGCTCTCTCTGTTTGATCTATCATGTTTCTGTAGGTTGTATTTTCTTTTTCCTAATGCTTCACCTGCAGATAGGTACTTTGATTTACGCGCGGGTTGTAAAAGCAAACCCTGGAATGAATCCAGAGTTGGCATGTACTGATGGTAGGTGTTTATTCTCGACCTCATTTTAAGTTCTTATTTTCTGTGCCTATCAATTATAGTTTTTTTGTTGGTTAAGTTTAAATTTATTTCTATTCTATTTTTGCAGACTTAACTCTGCCTTTTATTTTGTTTGGGTGTTTGTTTAGCCAGTGGGAAAGCAGCAGAATTTGGTGCCCTAAAAGATGGCTATATGTTTGAGTGTACAACGGGTCTCTCAAGGATGTATGCCTGTGAAATTTAATTTTGTTGTCCATGCATAACATTAACAGATCATGACATGAGAGATTGTGTTGTTTGTAGGCTTCTCAGTTCTCCCACATGTCCTGTACTTGATGCTTTAGGGAAGAAACTGTCCTTTGAGATAGCAGTTGGCTTAAATGGACGTGTTTGGGTACGGAAAAACACTATTTCTAGCGTACCATGTTATGTTCTTTTTCTTGGCTTCTTTAAATGGACTTGTCTCGTATGAAGCATATGTTTGACCATCATCTATGAGTTGGAGTTGGGGGAAGTTTGGTTTTATTAATTTCAGCTTTCCTTTTCAAATTGTTTCATTTAGGTCAGTGCAGCATCTCCACAAACAACTATTGTTGTAGCTAATGCGATTATGAATTCAGAGACATTGAGTGGTGCTCAGCAGAGAATAATGGTTGAAAAGCTGCTAGAGAGGATCCAGTGATCAAGATAGTCTTGTGAGTATAAGATTTTAACCCTTCTAGTTTTGATTGGCTATTCTTATAGTCCCTTGTGATTTTAAGTTCATAGAAAGCATAATATACTTGTTTTGGAATTGTCATCTTATTCCATTTCCAACTCATGAAGTGCGTACTTTTTATGTGCTACCCAATACCAGTGCTTCTGCAGGATGAGCACTCTCGACTAGACTAGCTCCACTACCTAAAGGGCACAACGGATTATCAACACCTTCATGTTTTATTTTTGTCGAGAAACACTCAAGGACCTCAGTTTAATTTTTTAATTTTATTTTACATTTTATGACCAAGGTGTGCACTTGGTTGGTATGTATTTTTTGGGCCAAATCAATATCATTATTTTTATCCACCATGAATTATTTTATTTTAAAATATATATCTAAATTAATTTTAAAAAACATTTTACATCATTATATTTTATTAATCTTTTTTCCCATCAGAATACGTTTTATATCTTTTTCTACTATTCAATTTTTCTTTTCTTTATTTGATTAATTTGATCTCAATCCTTGTATGATTTGTCTCTTTCAAATGTAGTCTTTACCAGTGTAGCAAATGAGTGCGAATACATGAAGTATAGGGTGAAAACCAAACTTTTAATCGTGAAGCTCGATAATGAAGGGTAAGACATACCAAGATTATGAAAGTTAAATTTTATAGTCTTATATAGCAATTAATGCATAGTCCGAATAATGTACAACACATGACAACTTTATTTTATTTCTAATGAAAAAGTTCAGAGATTTGGAGATCAATGAGTTTTTATTTTATTTTATTTTATCTATAATTATTTCAATAAGTCAGAAAAAATTTATTACATTATATTTAATAATATATATGTTTGATTAATTTGACTTCAAAATTTATTGTATTATATTAGATTATGTTAAGGATTCATACCAAGGTGTTACAAACTTAAATCTACAAACTAATGCATCTAAAGAGGTTGCACATGGTAAAACTATTGCTATAAATGAATAAAGGAGCAGATGTGATATTTTTTTAATTCATAACTAAAACGTGCCATTTTATGTAAACATGATCTAATAGAGGAGTTTGATGAATCGGTGGTTGACAGTATAGATGAAAATATAACAATAGATGTCGTGAACTTATCTTTAGATTTCCTCAATATCACATTGTTGAAAAGTACATGTTCGGATGTTTGTGGATCGTTTTGGTGTGATTTTAGTTTAAAACTAATTTGAACTAAATATGAAAATTAAATGTGATGTGATTTGATTCGATTTAAATTATGTATGAAACTTGAATCAAATTAAATCAATCTTTTGTGATTTGGTTCAGTTTTATTTTTGCGGTTTGAAAATTGTGTTAATAACTATTAAAAAAATGGACAACAAAAGTTAATTATTTTTTATAAAACTTGAGTAATAAATAGTTTAACAATCAATTGAATAAATGGACCAAAAAAGTTTCAATAATTGAACTTAAAGTAAAACAATGATTTTTAAAGATGAATAATACTTGAATAATAATCATTCAACTTAAAAGTAAAATAGTACATAATAGTTATTTTCAAGTTCCAACAATCAACTTAAAAAAGTTAGTAAAACAACATTTATAATACTTGCTTTTAACCATGAAAACTTAGAAAGTGTATATTGAACAACAAAACATTAATTACAATAATAGTTTCTAAGGATGTTTGTCGTGCAATTTGGTTTGATTTTTGGGTATCAAAGCACGAATCTAACCGAACCGCGTGATTTAGAAAATTAAAAACTAAACTAAACCCATGACCATCAATTATTCCGCAGTTTTTTTATTTTTTGGATTCATTTTCGATTTTATGCTCGATTTGATTCGGTTCTGAACACCTCTACCTTTAGGAGTAAATTCAAAACAGTTCAAAATTCTTAAAAATGACATAAAAAATGAGAAGATTTATTCTAAATTGCTGCACTTATGTCCTTTTTAAGAATAACTAATTTAGTTCTTCTCAATTTTTATGTCCTTTTTAAGAATCTTCAGTAGTATTGAATCCACTCTTGACAAACATGTTGTTTTCAACAATCTCACATTAAGGAATTTGAAGATAAGTCCACAATATTTGTTCCTTTATTTTCATTTACAATGTCAACCATCTATTCATCAAATTTCTCTATTAGCTCGTCTTTACATGAAATGACATGTGTTAGTCATGTATTAAAAAATATCACATTTGCTCCTTTATTTTCATCTATAACTAATTGTTTTATCTTGTGCAACATCCTCAACTGTTGTTGCTTTTGATGCATCAATTTGTAGATCAAAGTTTGTGACACCTTAGTATGAATCCTTAATACAATGTAGTTGTTCTTAACTTATGGGAAGTCTTTAATCATTTAATGCAATTTCCGAGTCCTGGTCTTCCCTTCCTTGAATTTCTTCTCCTTCAAGTGCCTCATTTTCACTTTTGAAGTCTCTTTTTAGCTTTAGTTAGATTTTGTCACATATGGTCTTTTTGACCAAACAAGGGTAGCCTTGAAAACTATTTATTAAAATCTCGTTCGGGGTGATTTTCCATTTTCAGTTTCAAAATATTTAAAAATCAAACTCAGTTTTCGTTTTGAATTTTAAATTCCAACTTTGATTTTGAAAACTATTGCAAAATAGAAAAAGAACTTTATAATCAATTTCAAAATCATTCTCAAATTTCTCCATATATCTTTAGCATCAAAATTTTGTAATCCCAAAAAAGGTCAATCTAATGGACTGACAACCCGCAGTTAGCAACTACAACCGATGATCGCAATTGTTATCGGTGATCAGCGAATGGAAACCGTAACCGCAATTGTTACTGACGTTTGGCAATGTGAGCGATGACCACAACTATTACCAGTTGGTGACCGACAATCGGACAATGTGATCGGCAAAGTGAGAAAGAGTAGCTTGAGGGAGAAGTGCTAGAGGATTAGAGTAAAACCAACAACAAAACTTACAAACCTATTTTCATTGTTTTTGAAATGGTGTAAAAAATGTTTTGAAAAGAAATAAAAAATCAACTCAACCCCATTTTTGTCGAACACATTTTCATTTTAAAAAATTACATTTTAAAACAAAAAATCGAAAACTAACAATCACCTAGAACAAGTCCTAAAATGTGAAGAAAAATACTAGTTGATGTAGTTACTTTTGGCTTGATATGCTATCCCAATTTTTTTTAGGTGCCACTTGTGTGCATCTTCACCTAAAGTTTTACATGTTGGCATGTGCAATAACACAAGTAAATGCAAGTAAATATTTACACATAAAACAAAAAGTAAATAAAAGTATAAAACATGCCAGGTCAATGTAATTTTTAAACAAGTAGATGCAATTTCCATCATATTTTGGGAAAAGTGTGTGTAGTGAACATATTGGATGGAGTATGATGAAATTTATTTCATGATCAAAAATTTTGTCACGTTCTTGAAGAAAATATTAAATAGCAAGGAATAACATGATGAACAATTATATTTTAGACAACATAACTTACACTTTCAATGTACACAAAAGGTACAAATAGTACAGCATCATCCAAAACCTGTGTTCACTGTTCAAACTTGTTTAAACCTTTTGCCCTTACCCCTTTCATCAGTGTTGAACTATTTGTTTATGAGGGTTTGCACTGATAGGCCCTATCAAAACCTAAGCCTAAGACTAAAAAGAATGTGATATGAGCATCAAAATAAAGATGACTTGTGAGGTGAGACAAAATTCTTCCTCACTAAGATGTTTCTTCCAGAAACACTAGGTGATCTGCTCTTCCTTCAACTGAAGCCTTGCGACCGGCTGTTGTTCATTTCCTCCCATACCTCTGCTGCCAAAATTATGCTTCTCAGGATTGGTGTTATGCGATTTTAACTGTGATGCAGTATTGCTGGCCATAGTGTGGCTGTTAGTCTTAGCTGCTGGCACATCATGATTGTGTTTTCCTTCATATGTTGTTATGACAGCTTTAGGGTCCGTTGAAGCCCTCTCCACATGCTTCCGCACATTGCAACCTTGGGTTGTACATTTGTAATAGCTCCTGTGCATGATATAAGCAAGCATCAGCATTATGTTTTTCAGGACAAGACAATGTTAATGTTACATTAAGTAGTATAGATAATCTGAGTGATGAATTGAACAGATCGAACGTTTCTTTTAACAAGTTCACGGCAATCATATCAGTCATGACTAGTTCAATAGATGCAATCATAGTGTGGAGGAGAAGCAATATCACCTAGGATAAGGGTTGCCTTTGACAACTTTCTGCCCATATTTTCGCCATCTATACCCATCATCTAAGAGATCAACTTCACTTGTTGTTTGCACAATGATTCGAGACTCAGTGACAGTCCTATGTGAAGAAGCTGGATCTGACTGCAAGACTTCTGCTTTTCTGCAGCATTATAACTCTAAGATCAGAAAAGACATATGATGTTAGGAACCGAAAATAAAAATGGAAAGAAAAAAAAAGAAATGTTTTATTGAATCGAATGGAAAGAACAGAAAACAGGAGAGAGGGAGATCTCCTCCAAGGGTTTACCCTTTTGTCTTCACCAAGGATCTCCTTTCACAAAGAACAAAAACTCAATTTACAAAATACAAATGATAACCAGATTGATAATGCATCATTTCCCCTTAATTTCCCTTATTTAGATCTAATTAATTCCTATGAACAACTGATTAATTACTCTAACTCTGTAACTAGTTTTCCCTTCCCTTCTATCTTAACTCCTAACAAACGATTATCCAACAAGAACAGATTTATATAGAATAAAAGCTTACCTTCTCTTGGGGTCAGGCTCAACATTTTTCTCATCCACTTCAGTTTCATGATCAGCTACTTCCTCGCTGTCACTTGTTCCTGATAGATGATCAGCTGTTGCCTGACTTGACTCTGGATCCATCTTAGACATTGAGTTCGTAGTCGTCCCCTGATATGTTGAATCTACATTCCCTTGCATATTTGAATTTTCATTTGAAGTCATGGTGTCTTTCGAGTGCTTGTTAGGATGAGGACGTTGATGGTTGTGTTCTCCTTTATAAATAATAGCAGTTACATGACCCTCAAGCGAGCGCTCAACCTTTTTCTTGACAGGACAGTTTGGATGCGTGCACTTGTAATAACTTCGAGGAAACTCGCTACCCTTCACCTGTTTCTGCCCATACTTCCTCCAGTTATAGCCATCATCTGCAGGCTTATCAACATTCAACGATGATGATTGCAATCTTTGTTCTGAGTGAGAATGATCAGTGGATTCAGTCATTGCAGCCCAAGAGTCTGAAGTTAGAGGTGGCATCAGCCGTTGTGTTGTATTGGAAGCAGCTGCAGGAGCCTGTGTCAGTGAATGTCCGGCTTGGATATGCATATTGGAGTTGGCTTGTGAAGCCTGAGCTGAGACCTGTGCTAGGGCCTGCTGGTGTGTCATTCCAAAAGACACCTACACGCGTCACAAATCCGGTTCTCAGGAGATTAAGGAGGCAGCATAAAAACTATCATGTGACTAAGTTATCCTAATAAGGAGTGGACATATGTTGTTGCCTGTTGCAATGTTCAATATAATGCAAAGGATGAAAATTTCATTATCATGTAGATTTAGATATCTGATATAATGCAACAAGCAGCTTTAAATTTTTGTTATGACACCACAATATATATACTAGATGTTCACATTTATATAACCATTGTTTTGGGGCCACAATCTATGTATGCTACTATCCTTATTAAGTATTATCTTTGCTATGGCCTGAATTGAACTTTAGGGTAATAAAAATAGTATTATAGAATTTATAGTGGACCTATGCCAAAGCTTCCGGTTAAGAGATCAGTTTGGAGCTCTTGTGGAGTGATTCAACATGGAATAGAGTGTGTTTGGGTGAGCGTTTATTAAATTGATTTTGCAAAATTGATTTTGAAATAAAGTGATTTATGTTTGGATGTTTTTATTATAAACCAAATTAACAATAAAACTTGGTATAATTTTTTTTTTTTATTTAACACAAAATCTATCTAAAATGACTTCAACTCAGAATCAATTTTTCTCCGTAAGACCAAACATGTAAATATTTATGTAAAATCACATTAGTTGATATTTCAATGTGACTTTGGAAGATTCAATGTGAATCCAAGCATGCACCAAGTGTGACCCCTTAACATAGCATAATCACCCAAGGTCGTACTGTTTCCATCTTGAATATTGGAAAACAGATATATTACTCAAGGATAGCATAAACAATTCATTGTTTCAACCTTAAAAGGGTAGAATATTGTCTTTATACTAATACTCACTTGAGTGATATAGGATTTTAAAACAGCATGGTTCCTTAACCAGAAAAGATAGTTTTCATTCAAATTGAATGCACCAACATACGCCCAAATTCTCACTGTTGTCTTCCTTTTAGATCCGGGTGTTCATGAGACGATAAAAATATAAGGATGACTCACCCCGACATGTGGTATATCTGCTGAACAATAACCAAGTTTTCAATTCAACATAAAGTGACACCACCTCCAAAATGTTTTCAAAATTTAATATTAAAGACAGATCCCATTATTCTACAATTTGACCCCCCCAACCCCATTTAAGAAGTCTGGAGTCAATATGCTATGAAAATGAGGACACCATAGGGTGGTATACTAATATAATCTTTTAACAAATGAGTAACAGAATGCCTTCAGATGTGTTTGACATGCTCAGAAAATATTTCAGAAATATCCACTATTATATTTTGATCTTGTTTTATTTTAGTACTAGAAGTAACAGTATCCACTATTATATTCTGGGCAAGTTTCAAACTCAATACCTTTTGCAATAGCAACACAAGGAAACTCTACACGTTGTAGTAATCTCCACTCCACCATTATAAAGAACGCCCCCCCCCCCCCCCCCCCCCCCCCCCCCCCCTCCTCTTTCCCAAAAAAAAAAAAATCTCACCCTTAAATAGAAGGAAAGAAATTAAATATTCACATTCAATAACTCCGCATTCATTGGAATAGATTCCCTGAATATAATCAAAGGCTTATAGCTACCATTACAACCTATAGAGTAGAACTCAAACGTGACACAAATTGCTCAAACTTGCTCAATTGAGTAAAAACTTAAATGTGTTCGTACAAACATATCAAACACCGGAGAATCCCATCAAAACACCACAAACATTATTCCCTGCCTATTCTCAAAAACCAAGTAAGGCCCTCTATAGATAAATACTCTTCGCAATAAGTACTTAAAAGAAAATAAGAAGGAAAAATAAAGTAAGTTTATTCCATAAGCTAAAATTAGCTCCTTTATGAGCAAAGTTAAAGAAGTTCTTACATTCTAAAAGTGCTCATGAATAAACTCATCTATATAGAGCCTAACAAACTTACGTACAACGCCTCAAGGTGTTTTGTAAGCTACACCCGAATCAAAATCGAACTTTTACTTCACTAATCAGCATATAAAAAAGTCAACATTAAAAAGTCAATTACTTAGATGTCAAACATCAATTTTAATCAAAGAGCAGTACAACTAAAAGCAGCTAAATTTTTTAATCTTCGCATCAAAACTTTGTCCAAACCAGAACAAAAAAAAAAAAAAAAACATGTTTTCAAACATGTTTCATAACTGAAAATGCAAGGAACACACCGAATGAATATAGCTCACTTGGCAATACACGCTGAGATTGTGGGGAAGGATCTACTCTTGGCGAGGGGTGAAGAAGCTTAAGTGTGACTAAGCCTCGGATTCAGAACCGAGTGATTACGTTTGTTTGTTGTTAATAAAAAATGCAAGCAACACAAGAAAAACTTGCACATGATGACTCAGAGAGGGAACTACACAATAATACCTGAGAAGGTGAAAAGAGGCCAGGTGAGTCCATCACGCCGGCGGCGACAGCTCCGGCCACCGGAGAAGCCATAGCTCCAGCGAGGAGCTGAGAGAAGGACTTTCCATCATCCCCATCACCCCAAAAGCTAGAAAACAGAGTCATGGGACCAGGGCTGAACCCTCCATTGAAAAGGGACTCCATGGAACCAGACCGCGGCGGCAGAGTGATGGTGGGTCGCGGCGGCGGCGGCTCCTTCCACGGCGGTCGGTCTCCACCTCCGCCGCCAGCCATCCAAATTCAATGGAAGGAAAGAAAAGGTTCAAGCTTTTGTGACGAAAAAACAGAAGAAGAAAAAGTGAAAAAAAGAAGAAAAATTTGCAACTTTTTTGTGGTTTCTCTCTGTGTCTTACTTTGGAAACTGGAAAAAGTTTGAAGCTTTTGAGTTGGGAGGTACAATCTTACGTGATTTTGTGTGATGGTTTCGTGGATCTGATTGAAGAAAAAACTTGCAAAAAGTCCACGTCTTAAGTTGCCCAACCAAATGCTGTTATCAATTTTATTTTTTTTCATTTCACACACAAAAAAAAAAATATTTTCTTTTTGTGCATTGGCTCCCCTGTGTATTAATAATAACCCTGCGTTTTTTTAAACTAATTTGTACTTTTTGTTTAGAATAATTAAATGTTTTGTTTTCAAATATCTTTTTTTTAAAAAAAAAACTTTCTCGAAATAGAATTATTTGAAGAAACTTCTGGTAATATTTATGGGAAATAATTTCATTGGATGATAGACTACATTATTATTTACTTGCAAATTGCATTACTTTCAAAAAAGTAATTTTATAAAATTAACAAAATTATTATAAATACTTATTTGTCATTAGATGATAATATAAATTACTGTTATAGTTATTTTTCAAATAATTTTATTCGATTTAAATATAATTACTATAGACAATAAAATAATATTTTTTATTTTGAGCATTTAATATAATTGTATATCTAAAATTCTAACCCAAGAGCACTTGTTAATCCATTAAAATCTTATATTAATTAATCTATGTGTTTAGTATTACTAAAAATAAGATTTAGCACCAAATCTGATCGTCCTAACATAATAACTTATGGAAGATTGAGAATAATTATTATAGAATAAGCATATGATTTTTTTCGAAATAATAACAATAAGATAATGGGTAAAAATCATTTTGGAATAATTTATTTTGATACCTAAAGTATCTTTAGGTAGTTAGAAATTAATATCTTGAGATATATAAATCACTTTAAGAAGTTAATTTCTCCTAATAAAGTTTTTTAATTTATTCTTATATTCAAATTTGAGAAATCAATAAATGGAGTAAATATAGTTTTAATTAAAGAATTTCCATTTAATCTCATTTTATTCTCTCATTTTGAAATTAAAAAACATAAATGATCTCATTTAGAAATAGGAAAATGAGAATAAAGTTAAGAAAAATAATGAAATAGAAATGGAGAGAATGTTTTT
>PYAF01002466.1:542847-590697 GCA_007407185.1 Glycine tomentella
GTAGTGAAATTTATCAAAAAACAATCATCTATCACCTGGAAATTTGAAGATATTCAAAGTTATAATTCAAAAGAATTAATAAAAATGAAAAATGAAAAACTTGAATAAATTAGATAAAATTCTATATATATATATATATATATATATATATAAAGACGAAGAAATATGCAAAGAATTTGTTTTCTGATATAAAAGAATTTTACAAAACTTTTCATAAAATTAACTCACAATATATAAATAAATTATAAATTCGGATGGCCACTGGTTACTTTGCGAGAATCTAGATTTTTTTATTATAAAATATTTTATAAAAAGTCAAACTTATAACCTACTACCTTATGATACTTTTAACTTTTGAGTTTTAAATAACATGCTGGTATATTTAGCAAATTCCTTGTTAAAATACCGGTAAAAAATTTTAAACAAAAAGTAAAACATTTATAGCATTGTAAAAGTATTTGATAAAATGTTAATATCTTCCAATTGAATTTGTCAAAAACCAGTTAGAAACTTAAATTGATAAGACATTTGAGACGCGATTACATCACTTATTTGTTTACTATAAAATTAAGTAACGTTAATAATCAAATGTAATAATTAAACATACGACTGGTTTGACAATTCAATTTGATCCAAACTTTAAGAAAATTGCTTATCTAAACGTCGTAAATATATGGGAAAAAAATTTCTAAAATCATTTTAAGAATTTACTAACGAGTATTTTTAAAGCATTAGTTCCTCTAAACTTATAAATAGAAGTTTGAAAATTATTTACAGTTACATATAAAATATTCCTATAATTATATCAGCAAAGCTTATTCTAAGTAAAATAAAAATAAAGCATTTAATATTTGAATTTTTGGTTGTTGTTTCTGCAAGCCGTGGGTAAGTAGGAATGAATTTTCTGCTATGTAGGGACTCGTGTCGCGTAATTTAATTGGCTAACTATCACCGTATATGAAATGATATGAATTTTGTCCAAATTGACCAAAAGACTTATTACAAATACCACATTTGGCAGACTAAGTCAATGATAGGGTGGCGAGAGGAAAAGACAATATGTGAGGAAAATGGTGCCACAAAGTTATTATTACACATTTTAAATATATTTTTATATTTATTATTTAAATAAAATATAAATCAAAATTATTTATGATATTCATGCAAATTTGCAAAACTTATTTACATTATATTACTGTTTATTATTATTATTATTATTGTTATTATAAAAAAATATCAGAAAGAAGATTACTACATTTCAACTGTGCATCTTTTCGAATTTGGATAAGACAAAATAATGGGGACAATGAACTAAGAAACTGACAAAAACCCTTTTCTCCTTTTTTCACGTGGAAGGAGCAAAAACTTTTGGCACACGACAACCATAATATCTACTTCTTTTTTTCTTAAATTAAATTAAATTACTGTTAATAAAAATTGTCGCGTCTAACATCTTCGTTTTTTCATGTTTGAAATAATATCTACGACGAATGAATGCTAAAGAGGAAAGACTTGAATCTCCCACAAAACTCCAAGCTCTCACCATAGCACGAATCTGATCTTAAGTGAAACATGAATTATGCAAGCAGTCTCTATGTATACTCTAATATGCCTCCTTCCTGTATTTTGTAAATGAGCTTAATTTCTATCTATTTTTATTATATAAAAATATATTTACTTTCAGTTGATTAAAAATTGAATTTAATGTTTATATACTGACTATATAAAATAATTTTATATTATTATCTAATCATAAATTACTGTTTGAATCACTTTAAAATAATTATTTAAAAAATTAATAAATTTATGATAGATGATAAATTGTAATTCAATAAATATGTAAAAAAAAAAATTATCAATATCTAATTTTTTTCTCCTAAAAATTATGATGGACATCTTTTAAGTGATTATTATAAAAGTTAATAAATTATCGAATATTTGAGAAAAAAATTTATTCTGTAATTGAATGATAAATGAATAGACTATTTTTTCTTAATTCTTAAAAAAAAATAAGGATTTATTTGAAAATTGGAATAAATGGAAAAATTATACTGTTCCAACAATCGATTATATGATCGATGATAAAAAAACGCCCAAATTCTTTTAATTCTCGTAATATTATATCATTTGAGTTCACAAAAAAATAAATCATTTGAACAACAATTTCTTTTGATGCACATATTTTTCATATTGGAACATGTTTGTAGTTTTCCACCCAATGTCTTCGAGAAACATAACTCACATCTAGGCAAAATTTTCATCAAGATAAGTTGTTTGATCGACCAATTTTAATACACTTATTATGATTTTGTACTTGAGTTTATTGGATTTTATTGTACCTAATATTCTGTAACTAAGTTTTGTATGTTTGGACTTGATTGAACTTTAAAAATGCAACCGAGGTAATTTTGCTGTCTATGGAAAGCTTAAAGAAAATACACATTTATTAGGAAGAGGTCATAAGCTTACTCAACTAGAAGCGTGGATGAATTTGGACATGAAGTTGGACACATTGTTTTGTCCTAACAACCTAACAAAGTGTAGTAAGAGCTCTAATTTAATTGATTAAACATGGGCGTGGATTGTTATAATTCTTTTATTGTCTAATTTTTATCCTACAAATAGAATATAAAAAAAAACCTAACACATAAGTGTAGTATTTTATGTATATCTTGAGTTGTAGAGATTAAAATAATATGAGAGCAGTGCCAAAATTTTAAGGAAAATTTATCTACAACCTTTTGAATACAGTAAAGCCAATTCATCCATATCTAAGGCCTTACAAATCAAGGACAATGGTAAACATGTTTTTGACTTTGCAACTTAGCTAGCCTTGTGGAATTAATTTGTGATTGGGCTAATTTGTGATTGGGTTTTCATCTCTCTTGACTTTCTCCCATTCACTTTCTCTTTTTGATGATTTCGGGTGAAGTCTCCATGGAAGGCTAAAATTCTTTTGATTAATTCACCGTTTTAAAGATTTTTTAATGGATCTTGAGGTTTGGTTTTAAATTATTTTTAAATTCTTGGTTTGATTTGTTTCTTTATTAATCTTAATTTTTTCCTCCTAAATCTTGATTTGTGTGTGTGTTGGTGCATTAACGGTTTGCATTCTAGATTAATATGTCGAATGCAAGATTTGGCGTATTTCAATTGGGTTTGATAGTTACTTTCATGCTTAACCATTGGTTTGATAAAGAATCAATTTAGAAATTAATTAGTTTGGTGACTTAGAGGGCTTATGGTTGTGTAACCCAATCTAATTAAATTAATCATAGTTCTCATTCTTTAATTAAATTCTAGATGGTTAATTTAGTAGGTATTCTCTTGAAATTATATTTGATACTTATATGGTTAATTTTGGGGTGAAAAAATAATTAAATAAAGAATGAGAATTAAATATTTAGAAATTAATGATAGATCCATTTAAAAACTTAACCAATAACTAATCACTTTGACTAAATTGTTTTTTCTTCTAAATTACAATATGTTTTCATTCTTTATCTAACTCCCTTTTTTTATTTCTAAACATTCCTAATTGGATCCCTTTCTTTCTAGTAAGATTCGTTCGAGTGTTACATGAAAAAAATAAAAGAAAAAAAGGATTATAGATAAGGATGAAAATAGACTAAATTAAATAAAGATTTAATTAAATAGATTTAGCTAATTTAAAAAATTTATGGCCAAGTCTAACCTAATATATGTTGTAGGTTTGACATGACCATTTTAGAATCTTAGCTTACCTTAGTAATCTATTCAAAGGTCTAGACAAGACCTATATTAGAGTCAAACTTTCAAATATATCAATATCAATATCATGTAGGAAGACTTCCAAACTAGGCCAAGTCTTAAAAATTGTCCTATAATATATAAACATACCAAGCTTTAGCTTTGTAATAATAAATAAGTTTCACACAAGCAACAAAAGACTACTTACCTCTTTCATATTAAAGCTTTTAGATAGGTATATTTTATTTTAATATTTAATTTAAGACTTAAATATTTTTTTTCATTTTTATAAATATGTTACTTTTTTCTTTTATTTCTTGTAAATTATATTTATTTTATCTTTATTAATTATTTCATTTTTCAGTTCTATTGATTTTTTTAGACCGTCCTATTGATGTTGTAGTTTCAATAAGATGACACTTTTTGACATTAACAACAGTTAGTCATGTTAGTAACTTCTAACGACAAGAACTACGGGAGAGAAAAAAAATATAATATTTAAAGTACATTCTTTTTAAAATATATATTATAAGGAACCAAATATAAAAAAATAGAACAAATTATATAGGTACCAAATGTAATTTAATTATTTTTTAATATTGGTCATTTAGTCACATTAAAGTATTTGAGATCAGGTTATTGAAGTCAAACTTAAATACACAATCACACAATATACAAAATACTTGCTAGTTAATGATAATTTTAATTTAATTTAAATATTACTCCTAACCATTCATACATTATTAAAGGAATATAGTTCAATTAATTGAGATATAATATGGGTTATTATAATTTTTTTGATATTTATTTTTTATTTTTACAGATAAAAAAAAAAGTCATCATACATTAGTCAACATTGATCTGCAAAATGCTCCTGACCTGCACGTGCTCCCCTAGTGCTAGGCCAACAAGATGGTTTAAAACATCTCAGCAAAATTAGAACCATGAAAAATGGCATAGCCTCAGAGGTAGCAATAGGCAATGTTAATGTGTCTTTTTCTTTTACCACAAAAGTTCTCGCGTTTAGAACGTGTTCTTAATTAGCCCTTTTTTTCCTTCCTTCTTCTTCAAAAATATTTAAGCACATCGGTTGAAGAAAAAAGCTTCACATCGTTGTCATACAAGTTCTAAAAGTAGAGTGGAGGTAATGGCATGTAAAGTGTGTCCTCTCGTGTCCCCCATTACGCAGTGTAGACGAGGATGATGATGATGGACCCTTTCTGCGAGCATTGTTGTGTGCAAATATATACAAATAACTTTGTGCACAATAGGAATAAAGAAGAATCATCATCATGTTGTTGTTCTGAACTGCCTCATGGCCCAGAGTGACACAAATGTAATAAACAAGTAGGCCTAGTTATCAAGCAAGTCCAATTACATTTTATGGAGCTTACACACATCTCATTCAAATTAACTGGATAATTAACAATGAGAATATCTCATAGCTCAGTCACAATGAATATCATTTTACTTCCTTTTGACATACACCTCATCAGTATTAATACATAAAAGGAGTAGCACGAACACATTCCTTAATAAGACACTAGCTCTCCTTAATAGCTAATCATAAGTCAACGTGCAAAAATTCATCTTCTCTAAATATATACCTTCTTTAATTTGCAAGAAACACTTATATCAATAACTTTTTTGAGGGTCTAGCTCAAATGCTCTAAAATTTGGATTGAATCATAATTCATATAAGATATAATTACACTTTTTATTCTCAATTTTTTTTTCTTTTAACGAATTTTACCTCCAACAAAATAATTTGGTAAATTTTACTTAATTTTTCTAAAAAACTTGTGACTTTTACCTTATGTCGTTGAGTGGACATGGCGTGTTAATATAGTTATACTTTTTATTCCATTTTTTTATACTTTTTTGGCAATTTATATTCCTAACTTTATCACTTTTTGATGAATGATATCTTCAATTTTTTAAGTTTTTTGAAAAATTTTACTCTAACTTTTATGCTTATGTTAACATGTCATGTTAACTCAATGACATAAAGTAAAACTTACAATTTTTTTTAAAAGTTTGAGATAAAATATATCAAATTAATTTTTTAGAATAAAATTTGTCAAAAAAATTAAAAAATTAAAGTTAAAAACAAAAAAATACAATTAAACATTCATATTATTGGGAAGCACAGGTGTAGTGCAACATGGGGATTTTGTCTTGGACTGTAGATATATTTTTGGTACACTCTCGGTCGCAAACTCTATGGAGCACTTGTCTTGGCCACTGCTGCTTCTTTCTTCTTCTTTTTTTCCTAATGTAACTCACTGTGCTTAATTCAAGTCTTTTCTCTGTTATTACTAGTATTTTTTTTAGGTTATAAAAAAAATTAGAACTGGTATTCTAAATAAGGATTAAAAGTGGAAAAAAAGACTATACATTAATAACAGTATAAAACCATTTTCCACACTGTTAGTATATCTTGGTTAAACGCTCAAAATTATACGAACAATTATTCAACTAATAACTGTAGAAACTGTTATATGCCAACAAATTTAAACCAAAAGATACCCGTGTGGCAGTGCAGCCAAAAATTTTATTGAGAGGGAGTGAATATAAAATAAAATTATATCATAAATAAAAAATAATACAAATTTAATATATAAAAAGATGCAAACCGCAAATCAGACAAATTGTAAACAGGGTGGCTTGATGTACAAGCTGACAAAGTCTAGTGAATCTTAATAAAATAATTTATAATTTGAGATCAAACTCAGTAATAATATAGAGATAAAAGATAAAGAAGTTACAATCAATTTTAACTAAAGAATCACGATGTCCAAACGAGATAATCAATCCAATGAATAATTCCACTATGATAATAAATAAGTATTTTTAAATTCTGGTGGAGAGTTAAGAATCAGACTTATCAAACACTTGCTTTTATATGATCTCATAACAATTCTCTTAATGATACAAATATAAACTCTCTAAAGCTCTAATATTATTTGTAATGGAATGCATACTATCAACACAAAAATATGTTTCTATTTATAATAATTTAAGCATATGATTTTAACCAATATTTGAACGCAATCCTAAAAATATTTTATCATATTATACAATACAATCTTAAAAATGTTTTATTCTATTTTTGGATACAATATTAAAAAATATTCTATCCTATCTTTGAATACAATCTTAAAAAATATTTTATCTTATTACAATATAATCTTAAAGATTTCTATTATATTATATAATACAATCTCAAAAATATTTTATTTTATTTTTTAATGTAATATTAAAAAATATTATATTTTATTATATTATACAATATAATATTTTTTATTATCAAATTATTTTTTTAATTTTAATTTTTAATATATATAAAATAAAATTTATATTAATAAAATTTTAAGGGACAGGGACCCACCCCTATCCCCCACTATTTTCGCCTCTGCCGTGTGGGTATAGGGACCTACCACTTTGATCCTGACCCCATCTTCTTAAAGATGACAGACAGATAAATATATTAAGCTAATAAGAATTTAATATCGGGTGCAATTATTTATATATACTAATTTATCACGGTATCAGTGACCGATCACTGTACCAGCTCATACATATCCTCTATATATAGAGTACCTGGTATTGCTGCTAAGTAAGAACAAGCACAAGGTCTGATTCAGATTTCTTTAATTATATCAGTTTGTCATTTAAAAATGGGAGGGAAGCCATGTTGTGTGAAGGGCTAGGGTTGAAGAAAGGATCATGGATACCGGAAAAGATAAGAAGCTCGTGGCTACCAATGTATGGCAATTCACCGGCACCAAAAGCTCACTCTCGTGTAAGGGTGATGTAAATGTCATAGAAACTAGATATTAAACTCAAAAGATAATAGAAGGTTATATATGTGTTAAACTTGTAGGAAGATAACATTATTATGATAGTTGTGAAAGCATTTAGAATATCAAGTCCAATATGTGAGAGTATTCAACATCGTAATATTATCATCTTGCAAGTTTGACACATATTTTTTCATTATCTTTTAAATTTGACTACTAGTTTCTATGACATTATCATCACCTATGTATGAGTTAGCTTTCAGTGTCGGTGAATTACCCTACATTATTAGCTAGGTATCGGAGGAAGCTTTTCCACCCGGCAAGCTCAACTAATTACTAGATACCCAGGGTGCTGATGAATGCATATTTAGATGTGTATGAGAAAAAGTTACGTAGCTTTCCGTTAAGTTGCCTGTATAATTTTTATCAAAATTAATAGATCGAGGAGCTTAAAAAGTATGCATATATAATTTTTGTTAGCAGTGAAGAAAAAGATAGGAAAAAAATTGGAGTAAAAGTGAGTTGTAAGAGAGAAGTTAAATGTATGAATATAATTATTGTGTAATTTCATGTGGTAGCGCCAACCATATGTTTATGTTTTCATCTTTTCAAGTAAATTAGTAGTTGACATTATTTTTTCTGACAATAATTTCCCACAAATATCCTTATTTCTTCATATTGTGTCAATTTCATTCCCACAATTTCATTCACGTCACTGCAAATTTCATATATAATGTTCCTTCGTGATTAATCTTTCACGTTACCGACAATTTCATGATAAAAATGTAGAGAACTATCAATTGCTTACATTGTACTGGTTAATTAAAATCCTCATAAATCTTTGATATATAACCATTAGATATAATCTATTCAATAAGATTTCAATTGGATTTGCTGATGTCTTTAAGCAGGAGTTGTTATCTTGAATTAGAGAAATGTTACATTCTTTGTAATATTTTTTATTTAATATTTTGATTAAAAAATATATTTAACATCTTGAAAACATAATAATTTTTACATTAATATCTTAGAAAAAAGAAATATTAATTAAATTTTCTAGGAATTTTTATGATATATTCATAAGCATGCAATAAGAAATTAAAAATAGTTAAGTAAATTAAATCTCTCATGAAGTTTTCTCAAATTGTATATACACTTCTTCCTTTTTTTTCACCTTACATAAAAATTTCTAACTTTTGCCTTGGTATTACACTAGCACCCCTACACTCCAACCGCATTAGCTCTGTTTAATTAATCATGTGAGATGTGTATTTTTTTTTTTTTTCCTAATGCCCTTATCTCCTCTTCTTTGTTAAGTCCCTTAAGCTTTTTTTTTTTTTTTTTTGCAGTGAATTGAAATAAGCATTATCAACTATTTTGACAGAAATAGAAATGAACAACATTGTTTTAGAACCTAAAAAAAGAATATAATTATACTGGTAATTAATTCAAGAAAAAGAAAAAGAAAGCAAAGACACACAGAAACCTAGAAACCCTTCCCTCGAACATGCAAGACCCTCTGTCATCGCCAAAACCATTGTGCAAACTCCGCAAGCACCAAGTCAAAGCCACACACAAGGTGAGATGACGAACGTGTAGTCTCCACGATCCTCGTGTGATGCTAGGCCTCAAAAATGGGCGAAGAGAATGCAAGCGACTGGATGAACAAGGTCTGCGACGATGCTGTTACACGGTGAGATATGATGAAGGAGAACCACATGGATAGTCAATTATCAGCATGTTTTGAACAATTCTATAAATATTTTTCAAAATTTCTCTATTAAAAAAATATTATATTTTAGATTTATTTGGGTAAGCTTATTTAGAAGTACTTTTAAAAAAAATAAGATAAATTTTTTTTATAAGTAAAAATAAGTTTTCTATTAGTTAATTTTTAGAAATTCATCAATATAATTTCTCTAAAAGATTAGATGACATCTACAAATTAACTAATGAAAAATATATTTTAACTTATGGAGAAGTTTATTTCATTTTTTCTTTTTTATTTTTTTCTTTTAAAAATATATCTAAAAAAATTTATATCCCAACGATCCTTCCAATTAAAAAATTCTCAAAAATATTTTTCACTTATATTCAAACATGACTTATATTACATTATATAATTATTTACAATGTATTATCAACCCATGTCCTATATTACATTATATAATTGTTTACCATGTATTATGAACCCATGATAGGCAAGTATACTTTTCAAAATGTCATTCATTTCTTTTTTTGTTTATTGCTCTAACATTTCCTACACTAATGTATGTCTACTTTTCATTCTTTGATAAGTGTACAAAATATTAAAAGGAAAATAAAGAAAATGATGTAAGTGCTACTCTAAACTTTCAAATCAATTATTTTTCTGACAGAGTTTGAGCCGCGGAAATGAACATTTCAACACAGTCTATTGATTACCTCACCCCTGTTCATCATGAGAAGAAAATGGTAAAAATATATAAAATAACTAATAATAATAATAGTAATAAATTTTAATTTAATATTAATTTATTTTTTATTATCTGTCATATAACTTTAATTTAAATATTTTATTTCTCTTTAATCAAATAATTTTTATTTAGACTATATTTCTTTTCCCACTTACATATTTCTTCTCCTATTTCTTTTTCCCATACAAAACATCTTTCCCCAAGAACATATATTTTATGGGTGTCTTTCATCAATCAGGTATTAATCTTGTTCATAATGTGTGATTGTTATTAATTCAATTTTTTTATACATAATATAAATTAAATACAATTTTTTCATTAAATAAATACATGTTCTACTTTTGGAAGATCTTGTGTTATATCATCATATCTCATTTTTTTTATAAATAAATGTAACTAATATATCAAGTTCAGAAATTATTTTTTTCATAATGATCATGAACTGTTGCTCCAGAATAGTCAAATAAGGATTAACCGATCTTATTTATAACAATCAAAATACAATTGGTTATGAACTTATGATAGTTTATTTTCATTTCCTTTTGTTCACAAACATTGAATTCCATGTCGAATCCATCCAGTCATATATTTAATTCGTCGTCAGCAATTCAGAGGAAGAAATCAGTAGATAGAATAGGCATGTGAAATTTAATAACTATACCTATTGGTTGTTTCACCTACTTCTGCAATCTGCCACCTTTAAATTTATTATGTTATTGCGATTTTCATTTTATTTAATTATTGCGCGTGTGTACTGCTAAATGCTTAATTTGGTGTTTGAAAGAGGTGAGGACTCAGGATCCATATACAGTCCTTTTTTCTTTCCTTAAAGGGAATATAGTAGCGAAACTCAATGGGTGAGTTTCTTTTTGTGTATAAATTTACTATGTGATGAAAATTTCAAATATAATAGCGAAAGCCAGTAAACAAATTTTATTTCATGAAAGTCATGAAACTTGTAAATTTATACATATTATAGAAAAATAAATTATTTATGATGGACAAGTTTCATGACTTTCATCGATAAGCGTAATAGCTGAGCTCTGTTAGTATTACAAGATACGGACACGACAAGAAATAGAAATAGTATAAATTAATCAAGGATTTATATGGGGACTGGATAGGGTTTGATTAAACCCTTTATCTAATCGTTAGAAGAAACTTATTAAAATGAGATAATTTTGTTTTTATTAAATATGATAAATTTTAAATTAATATTTAAATAGAGATAAGTAATAGGATATTTTACGACTTTTAATGACAAAATTATAAAAAATTGTATATTTTTTTTGTTTATTGAAGTCTTAAAAAAGTAAATAATTTTCAATTTTCAATTTTAATGTAAAGTTGTAAATTGGTTTACTATTTCAAAGTTTTTAAATTTTTTAAAATATTTATTTGAAGTCGTAAACCAATTTAAGACTTCAGAGTTGTCCTAATTTTTTCAAAATTAATTTTCAATGAATTTAAAATAGTTTTAATTTATAATTTTATTTAATATTTTCTATATTTTTGTTATTAATGTTAAAGATTATTTGTTTTGTAAATTAGCAAAATAATATAAACAACATATTTAAATTTAACTAAAAATAAAAATGTATTACACATATTTGTTTAAGAAAAATATTAATAATGAAATATCCCACAACGAGTTCAAAATCTTTCTTATTGCACTTAATTTGTTGGGGGTTATTGTACTCTTGTTTTACGACTTCTTTCTCTTTTTGTTCTCTTTTTGTTCTCGAATGATCACGTGTAACTGTTTGTTGTTATTAAGGAATATCATTATCATCATGGTCATCATTATCATCATCATCATCTTTATCATTGTTATTGTTGTTATCATCATCTTCCTCATCATTCTCATGACCCATGTCATGCATCTGAATATGTAATGATTGACGATAACAAGAGCTCAATGATGGTGGGTTGTATGCAAATGACAGAGTGTCGAAAGTAATAACAAACCTTTGTGAGTGTCCTTCAAAAATATTTGAGATAGAAGAAACTTGAAATGAATATTGAGGGACTTGAAATTATTATAAAAAATATAGAAAATATATTAAATAAAATAATATAAAAGTATTAAATAAAAATATAAAAATATAAAAATACTAAATAAAACTATTTTAAATTCATTAAAATCATTCATTAAAAAAATCGATGACTTTGAAATGGTAAATTGATTTATGATTTCAAATAAATATTTTAAAAAAATGAAAGACTTTGAAGTAAGCCAGTTTATGATTTCACATTAAAATTTAAATAAATCAAAAGTCATTTACTTTTTTATGACTTTTGCAAAAGGAAAAACCAAAATCGTGTATTTTTTTTTTTACGATTTTGTCATCATAAATCGTTGGATATCTTATAACTTACCCCTATTTGAGTATTAATTTAAAATTTATCTCCATTTGGTAAATTACAAAAAAAATTATCCCTTTTTGATAACTTTCCCAACAGTTAGTGAGAAACTATTAAAGGAGAGGCTGAATTTTTTATTACTTTAATTATTTAATTATAAATATCTAAATTTAATAAATAATAACTTTTATCAATTTATTTATTAATTTTATACGTAAATTAAAATTGTTTTTTATTTGAAATGATAAAAAAGAAAACACATATATTAATAACTCGTATTAATTTTTTGTTCAAGTTTTAATAGAATTTTTTTTATCATAAACACAATAACAATAAAACAGACAATAATTTCATTATAAAAAATTGGACCAAACTATATATTAATAACTAAAATCATTAAATTTTATATCACTTATACATAAGCATGTTTATAATATAATATTAATAATTAGAATATAGATAGAAAAATAAGACTTAAAATAATACACAAAGCATAGTTAACCTAGGTAATTAATAACGATAGATAAAAATTTAGAGAGATACCATTTTTATTAGATGTATTAATTAGTATATCTCTTTGGTTTTTTTTTTAACAATAATATATCTCTTTGGGTTAGATTTTAATTTAGTAGCAACAAATATTATTAAAAAGATTAGTATATTATTTGATTTATTAGTATTCATACTTTTTTTTTACTCGAAATAGTATTTTTTTTTAAGGAAAAAAAATCATTGAATAAAAAGTCTATAAGGAGCAGCATGAGTGCCCAATCAAAATAAGAATTACAATTATAATATAAAAAACCCCAAAGCATCCAAAGTCTCCTCATTGAAACAAAACAACCTCCCAATTACAATGACAGTATCGTAACCAATAAATGACTAAAACCAAAATGGTACCAAAAGAAACATTATCCATCCACCACAAAAACTGTTTTATGATGAAAATCTATAAACATACTGCATTTGACATATATTTTATTTTCAACTTTTAAAATTTTGCAAATTTTATTTCAACCATTTTTTCATTAATAAACACAAAAATTAGACGTATAATTTGCAAAAAAACAAAAAATTAGGGTAAAGTTTGTCAAAAATAAAAAGTTGAATGTAAAAATTGTCAAAAAATAAAAGTTGAAATAAAATTCGTAAGTTTTTAAAAGTTGGAAATAAAATACTTCAAATTAATTTGTTGCAGTAAAATTCTTTAAAAATCAAAAAATTAGAAGTAAAAAATATAATTAATCCTTATTTATACTCAAGTCGTGCAATTTATTAGTATATCAATTTGTTCATTTGGTTTTAAAGTTATTTTGGTCTTGCATATTTAAAAATTGTTATGTCATGATGTAATGATTATTCTTTAAATATAACTAACTACCTAATTTATTAAAATATTAAATTCTAAAACCATATTTTATTATAAGAATGTTCGCTTGTTTGGTTGGATTGATTTTATTAAATTCGTTACTCAATTACCAATCAAAATTTTTGGGATTGAGTTTGTGAATTTTTTTTTTTTACATATCCAATTCAATCTAATCCGATTATAAATGGATTGGATTTGGATGGGTTAATTAGATTTTAATATTTTAAAATATTTTTTATTTTATAAAAGTTAAACTTTTTAGAATAATAATTTTATTTTTCCTAAAATTTTATAAGTATATAATAATTAAATACATTCAAAATAAATTAAATTGTGATAATACAATATTTTTATTTATATAAAAATAAAGTATTATATTAACATGAGAAAACATAAAAATATCAAAATAGAGATAAAAAAGACAACAACTTGAAAAGAGAAAATTATGAATGATTTAATTTAATAATTATATGAGCTAAAAATTAATGTTATTTATATTTAATAATTAATTAATATAATAAAAAAGACATATTTAACTACAAAGGTAATATATAGAAACAAAAATATGATAGTAATTCGTAATATAAAACCGGAAAAGCAAAATCTTAAATGAAAGAAATCTACTAGTGCATATTCAGTTATTTATGTGAAAAAATAAAAATAAAAAACATCTTAAATGCTGATAAAATATCTAGTACAACTGTACAAATAGTCAAATAGTGTCATCTTTCAATTTCAGCTTTCCTGAACCTTTGTAGCCGCCCCCGTCCACATGATTGCTTTTTTTTTTTTTTTTTTTTTAACATCCACATGCTTAGTTTACACACACAAATGGTTACTTTTCAGTTTTCACACATAAATACACCAACCACTATATTTCAGATTTTCAATGTTCTATTTCTATCAATTAATTCTGCCTCCTGTCCCGGAAAAAAAAGCAGCATAACTCTGCCTACGGCACAGAAGGGACATACGTGTCTGTCTCCCGCAATATCCGCAATATAATGAATGCTTTATCCATTTTTATGAATCAGAGAATTTAACATTGATCATATTGATCCTAAAAGATATTGATCCTAAGAAGAAACAAAAGTCATGATGTGTTTTAAAGATTTCTCTTAGAGTTGGTTTTTCTTTTTTAGAGTCAGTTTAACCGATGTTAAATATCTGACAGACTATTATTGACTATACATAGAAGTGACGCCTCCTATAATTACGTATAGTCATTTTAATTTTTAATTTTATTAAATCTCTATTTTAACATCTTTTTATTATTGCCTCTGTTTTAATATCTAACTTTAGAAGACATTGTTTACGTTAGTCTTTAATATTATGGATGCTCGTTTCTCTTCACATAACACACTAAATGTTTTATTTCAAAATCATTAGAAATTTAGAATCAATTACTCTCATCATAACACTCATTATAATCTATATCTATGATACCATTTAGAAATATGTTGTTTACTTTAGAATCAAGCCCTAAGGAACATAATTAAACCTACATGGTTGAATCCCATACAAAACAACATCGTATATGTTGCTTCCTTTCAAAGCATTTTGCACTACCTACAACTCCTCATAATCCCTCTTCTCGCTCTCCCTCTCTAACCACTTATTCCTCCTCTCTTTGATTCTTCCTTCTTAATTGTGGCATTGGCTCCATCTTGAGCCTCACTCTCCAAAATTAAGTTCGTTATTCACCAAAACCATACCCTCAAAGATCAACAACCTCACTAGCTTCTAAAAGCTTTTACATTGGAATATTGGATGCTACACTAATTAACCACAACAACAGCATCATCGTTTCATTCATTAATGTATACTACTTCATTTTGATGAAATTACTTTTCCACCAAATGGTGAAGAGCCATGCATTAGAGGTAGCTAGGCATATGAGTTATGGGTTGTGGGTGACCTATTTAACCATGCACAATTCATGGAGTATTATAATACGTGATTCATTTAAGCAGGCGGCCTCAGTTCCATTGTGCTATTTCCACCTCCACGTTCTTTAAAAAAAATCCTCAAAATATCCTTTCAACAAAATCATATTTTCGTTGCAATATAGGGAATGCCAAAAAAAAACTTGCAACGCAAATACATTTGTGTTGTATATTTTATACAACAAAAACGTATTTCCGTTATTAGTTTTCCACATCCTCTATATTACATGGAAATAGAATATCATTGTATAAAACATAAAACAAAAGCATATTTTCATTACATTGCCGATCTTCATCACATTTTATTGTGGGAACACATTTTCGTTGACAACATAATGAAATTATGTTTCTGATGTATTTATGAACCAAAAAATAATAGAATTGTTTTGTTTTGTCCTTTAACAAAATGGAATCACAATTCCATTTGATCCAAATTTGAAAAAACATGTCCCTCACTGCACACAAAAAATGATGATCTTGCCACTAAATCCTTATCAAAGCATGAAAGTTGGTTGTTTAATGGGGTGTGATGCAAAATGAGGAAGGGAGAAGGGTGGGGTGTCATGCAAGACTGCCTAAGGTGAGGGGGAAGGAGGTGTAGAAAAAGGTTGGAAGGTAAAATTGTCTATTTAATTTTTTAAAAAAGGTTGGGGTGAAAATAGAAAAGATGAGATGAGAATAGCAATCCCTTTGAATTTGATCTATCTAACACGTAAATTTAAGAAGTTTTGATCAGTTAGGACATTTGAATCATGCACTCCCATATTTTGTATTCTTATTTTGTATTATGCACATCCTATTGTATTATGGAATATAAATTTATATTTTGGAATAAATTTTCTGAAATATAATAGGAGGTGTTGGATACAAATAAGGGAGTGCATAAACAAATACCCATTGGTTAGGCAGGTTAAAGCTATATAACTCTTTTGAAGTTCTATTTTTCATTAGAGTGTACATTATCGGTTAGTGCTTAAATAAATTTATATGTTTTTCTCTCTAAATTTTTACAAATTTCACTTTTAGTCTTTAAATGAAAATTCTAGCATTTTTTGTTCTTGTACTTTTCTTTTGTTAACAATTTCCATCTCTTTTTTGAGTAATATCATTAATTAATGATATAATAATTATGTTAACAACTTAGTGACTTGTGTCACCATGAAGTCTAATTTGATATATATGTGTAATTTTTGTTGTTGTTATAAAATACATTTTTAATAGATGATAATAGACACCTTAATTAATGACCTAACAATCATTTTAATTGATTATCCTAAATCCTATAAAGTTGTGAAGGATCAAGATAAATATTTTTTATTAAAGTTTTTTAATAATGAATGATTTTTAATTAATTTAATAACTCTATTAATCATAATTTTAATTAATAATATACCAAAAAAAATCAAAATCCTATATAAAACTACAAAGTAGAAACAAAATCTTTGAGAAACTAGAAAAGAACAAACTTACAATTTAACGAAAGCTAAAATGAAGTTAAACGATGAAAAACATAGTTAACTTATATGGTCAGTTTCCGAAAGAGCAGCCATTTTTGATCGGTGAAGTTGGGGTGCTGAGAATCGGAGAAGGGGAATGGGGCAGCACAAGAATGAGAGCCATACACAAACGTCTTTACCCCTTTTTCCTTTCACTCAACCAATCCGTTGTATAGTCAAACTCGGTATTACTCTCTCTCTCTCTCTCTCTCTCTCTGCTTTTGCATCTAAACTCCTTTTCATTATTTCCATATTTTCTTTCTAAAGTTTGTTGCTTTACAATGCTGGTAGCCTAAGTAAGCATTTTCTCTTGCATATAAGCATCTGGGGTGTCTCTTATTGAACAATCAGAACCCAGAAGAGTGTGTTCTGTTCTGTAAAATTTGGATGAGACCCATCATTAATGTTGTACATGGAGTGCTTGATTGTGATGTTTTTCCATCAGTGAATAAAGTAAAATGCTTTTGGTGGTGTGTTCAGGAGGAGCTGCGATCACTTGCAAAAATGAATTAGAGATGATAAATGAGGAGATTCTTCAGAAGGTTTCAGAGCAGCTGAGGGAAGCAATGGTTGCATCTTCTGAGAAGCCTCCTGGGCTGGATTGGAGCAAGAGACCTGGAGCTTCAGAGATTTGCTGTAACCCGGAAGAATTTGGGGATCATTCTGCTATTGACTGTAGCTCTTTTATTGTTGTTCATGGAGCAGGTTCCTTCAGTTCATTTTTTTTGTCTTGAAGTAATAATGATAATGATGATGATGATGATAATAATAATAATAATAATAATAATAATAATAATAATAATAATAATAATAATATTAATAAGAATACACTGACAGGAGAAAGGCTTTTTGCACTGTCATCTAATTGTAGGTTGTCATATAAGATAAGGTTGTTGATTTTTACATTACAACTTTAAAAGTCATACCTGATGACATGATTTCTGATTGGTTAAGAATTTTTGTAGTGATAGTGCATGAAAGTTAAACTTTAAAATGTTTGGAAAATTAGGTTTTTTTTTTTTTTTTTTAGTAGTTCAATGTCGTATATTTTTTGGTGAAAATTCAATGTCGTATATACTAAGTAATGAGCATACAACATTACATTGGTCTTCCAATTATTAATGGTACCAAATTAATCCTCCAATGATAATTAATGTCATTCGATTTGTCCTTCAAGACCATTTGGTGTTATTTTAAGGATCAATTTGATGGCAAAAGTATGACATCAAAGGACCAAATTGATGACACATATATTTTTGGAGAATCAATTTGATGTATTTATAAATGGCAGACCAATTTGATATTTGTAATCTATTACTTGTTATAAATAATTTATAAAAAAAAAAAAAACTGTTATAGATATGATATTCTCTGTTGCCTCGGATGGATGGAGTTAACAAAATTAAAATTTTTTTGTCCTTAAACCTGTGGTGCTCTCAGGTTCTTTTGGGCACTTCCAAGCTAGCAAATCCGGTGTCCACAAGGGGCAACTGAATAAACCTCTTGTCAAAGGTGGCTTTGTTGCTACCCGAATATCTGTAAGTAATTGTTGGCAAGATCCCTCTTCATTTTAATTGTTGAGGTTGTAAAGACAAGTGTGAAATTTTGACTGTTATATCAGTACAGCTGGCACTTGGGAAATACCTTCTTGTCCACACCCAAGTTGATACTAGCAAACTTAGATTCACAATGAAACCCAAAAGCTTTTGTTTCCAAATTCAGTTTATATGCTGATGTTATAGATTCTTTTTTTTGTGGTGGTAGTTTTTTTGGGGGGGGGGGGGGGGGGGGATTTTCTAGTCTAATTTGTATTGGGAAATTCCAAGTCCAACATCGGCTAAAGATAAAACCAATATAGAGTATATAAGTGAGGGGCAACCCTCACCCCTTAAGCTAGCTTTTGGGGTTGAGTTAGGCCCAAACTCACATTCTAAGAATCTAAGATGTTATCAAAGCATATTCAAGATTCATTCAAAGGGTCATCCACCATGTTATCCACGCACATAGCTCAAAAGTGCTAGGTGTGAGGGGGTGTATTGGGAAAAACTCAAGTCCCACATTGGCTAAAAATAAAGCCAATATAAAGTATATAAGCGAGGGGCAACCCTCACCCCCTGAGCTAGCTTTTGGGGTTGAGTTAGTTAGACCCAAACTCACATTCTAAGAATCTAAAAATTTGTAACTATGAAATGCTTTGCCATTAATGTCATGAGTCAAAATTCTAGTATGTACTATTATTGTATAAATCAACAAACATTTGTTAAAAGTTGAAGCACTGCTCAAAATTTACCAATCATTAGAAAGAAGCCTTCTGAGTCTAATTTGTGCACAGAAGGCATAGCTTTTAACTTCAAAGGGAGGAGATCAGGAGAATTTGACTGGTGGCGACATCTTGAATCTGGTTTATGATGAATATATTTTTTTGGGATCTGTCATTGCCTAATTCTCAAGGTTTAGATTGTAAGCAGTAGATATATTTCCTAACTATAGAGGAGATTAATCAGACATTTGAGTGGACCATATCAAAAATGATAATTGGTTGGTGTTTTCTTGCACATCACAATTTAAGAAAAAAATTGGGGCACGATCAGCGCCATATTTTTCTCCATTAGAAGAAATTGGCCAAATGGCATCACTTGACTGTTCTGATAACATTAATTATTTTTATTTTCACTTATATATATGGCTGAAATTTTTATAATCCTTAAATACTATGCAGAACATCTTTTTGAAATAATAATAATTTTTTCTATGCATATTACTTTCAGAATGAGGATCTTCTCCATGCTTATCATTCAGTTTATTTTAATTTCAGGTAACCACTCTTAATCTTGAAATTGTTAGAGCACTTGCCAGAGGTAGTTTTACAATTATTGCTATCTATATATATTCTTCTTGTATCAGAGCATTGGGTATTTAACTTTTGTGTCAATCCTTTCTGCTTTTATATACATGATCTAGTGGGTCATCAGTAATTTACTGAATGCTATCAAGGTAACAGCATGTTATAAATTTAACCTTTTCAGTCATATTGAGATTTGACTCATATGGTTGTTATCTATCTCCACCAGTCTCTTGTTCATGTTTGGTCACTATTTTGAGTTTACAAAAGTGACATCTTCCTGGCTTCATTATTTTGGGCTGGCTCATATTTATTAACGTGATACTCTCCTAGTCTCCTTACCTTGCGACTTAATGTAATGTGGAAGCACAAAATCTCTCTCTCCAATAAATGATAATCTTTGTTTTTACAAAATCTTTAAGGTGAACAGAATAAACTGGTGCAAGTAAAAAATTAATATGAAATTATGTATGTCTGCGGAACTCTTTTTGGCTTATACAATTAATAGAACACCAATGATCCACCAAAACTAGAGGTGTTTGTGGCATATCCCTTTTCATCTATTAAATGAGGTTTTTATTTGTAGTTGAAATGTTCTCCGTAAGCTATGTGCTGCATTTGTAATAATTATACTTCAGCTGAAACTTAATACTTGCTGCTATCTATTTTGCTCCCTTGTTGTTGGCTTCATGTTTTTTGCAAATTAATGGATTTCATACTAAAAGATATTTCTTTCTCTGTGCAGAGGGCATTCCTTCAATTGGAATGTCACCTTTCTCATGTGGATGGTTCACTAGTGAGAGACATGTTAGTAAACTCTCGACTGAATTTTTATCAGATCATATTCATCAACATGATAAATTGTAGATTTGTTTTGTTTTGTCTTCCGTTTCAGATAAAAGATGTTTTGTCTTCCTTTTCAGATAATGTTACTCATCTAAGTTCATTTTCAACATGTACAGATATCTTCAGCTGATTTATCTTCAGTGGCTAAGGCAATTGATTCTGGTTTTACACCTGTAAGAGTGAATTTTAATTTATTTCTCTACTTTGAAGCTTTTAGTCATTTTTCTTCTCTTTTAACCTTTCATCATTGTTAGCTGTGAATGGTCTTCTATTGTTTCTAAAGATTTCTAAGAGAAGTCATTTGGTAGTACTTAAAATGTTAAAGCAGCTAAAAATTAGTGAAAGCCTGATTTATCAATGATCCAGATTTCTTCATGGGTGATGCATGTAGAGAAAAAGTAGACTAGAATGTTGGATCTGCCCCACTATATGCTATAGTCACTAGTTGATACACACACGGGTCGCTGGGGTATGGGGTATTTCCATCTGAATTGACAGAGAGTCAGTTTGGATAATCTCCTCAACAAGTGCATATGGAGAAGAAAATAAACTAAATCAAGCATCACTAAATTTAGAAAAAAAAAATTCTTTCTATATAAAATCTTAATTAAAAGTTAGGTTGTATTATTATACACTAAATTTTTTCCTTTGACCTTTACTTTGAAGGTTCTAAATTATATAGTTTTTTTATTTTCTTTTCCTTTTCTTCTTTACTTTGAATAACATGGGGCTCATTGTAATTTATCTAGGTTCTGCATGGAGATGCAGTGCTTGATGAGATTCAGGTAGAGACTCAGTGTATTCAGTTTTATTGTTCATTATTCATTAACAATGGAAATGGCATTTTGAAGTTAGTTTGTTTTCAGGGATGCACTATTTTGAGTGGAGATGTTATCATAAGTCATTTGGCAGCGTACTCAAAGCCTACATATGTTGTTTTTCTGGTATCCTTCATATATCAAATATACACATTTTTATTCTTGAATTTCTACAAAAATAAAGCTCTTTCTGAACATCCCAAACTATTTGGTCTTCTATTTAGTATAGAATATACTGCTCCCTTCTTATCTTCAAGTGATGAATAGCATGAACATATTGATAATAACAACCTCAACTCATTTAGCTAAAATAGGTCTGTTTGTTTTAATTCGTCTCTATACAAATCCCCATTTGTGAGGGGGAAAAAAACCCTCTTTGCTGCAAATAAAAGTTCCTTGAAACATGTGCAGAATGACATTTGTATTATACGCAAGATAGATTTGCAAAGCCAAAATTTTGAATTATCTTGGAACCAAGTATTTGGAGCAGACTATCACATTATATATCTGAAATTTTAGAATACATTACATGAACGTTTTCCATTAAGCATAGCTGAAAGACAGATGTATATGGGGTATATGATCGCCCTCCAACAGAACCTAATGCAATACTCTTAAAGGAGATTGGTGAGCATTTGTTGTAAACTTGATATTCCATATGGACATATTGCTCTATTCTCTTCCTGGTTGAATGTTCCATAAAAAAAAATTTCAACTATGACAGCTGTTGCTGAAGATGGAAGCTGGTCAGTTGTAAAACCGAAGTTGCAGAACACAAGTAAGCAGACTTAGTAAATCATTATTCACTTCTCTTTCTCTTCTATTATTTGGTCTCATTTTTTGCAGTTTGACATTTTTCTGAAATTATTAGTCCAGTAATGTTCTAAGAAGACTTGTTAGACATTCAGAATGGCTTAGTTTTCGTTTCTGCTTGTCTCGTTTGGAGGCTTAAGTTGAGCTGAAATGTGTGGATTGCATTTTTCTGGCATATGTTTTCTACAGTTGAACTAACTGTTGCTGCTCATGATACAACTGGTGGGATGAAAACAAAGATATCAGAAGCTGCAATGATAGCCAAACTTGGAATTGATGTCTACATTGTTAAGGTATTGTTTTTTTGTTACATTTTGATCTGTTTGTCTTTTTATCTCAGAGCTCCTAATAATGAAACCTGTTGCTGCATTTCAGGCAGCAACAAGCCACTCATTAAGGGCCTTAAATGGAGATCTGAGAAGCAGCATCCCTGAAGACTGGCTCGGGACGGTTGTTCGGTACTTGATATAAATCTTCTGTTTCAAAATATGTTACATAGCTAAGAATCATCAATATGAAGTAGTAACTTTTGGCCACTGCACGAATGTGACAGTTAGTTGTATTAACAACAATTACAGACACGTGTGTTCCTGAATCAACACACAAATCCCATGTCAAATGCTAAATGAGTTACTCATGATCATTTGACATTTGCTATTTTATCCTAGAATTTACCCTGATGTGCAATTAAGGTCAACTACATGTATTACACCGTGTCAGTGAAGTTGGGTAAAAACCAAAAATTCAAAGGATATACAATTGTTCTGCAAATTTTTTTACTTGTTTATTTTGGTTTTCCAAGTTATCTATGGCTATTTTGATATTCTTAAGTGCTTCTTAGAGTTCTATAAGTTGCAAGCCTGTTTTGCAATTTTACATTGAATTATTGGAGAAACTTATACTTTGGGTTGTGATTTTGAAGTTAGCTAAAAGTTCTTTTAACAATATCAGAAAGGATACTCGAAGTTAAACAAGCTGTATTGGATTGATTTATATCACCAACATATCATGAATGTGTGGGAGTTGTGGAATACAACAATTTGGTGTTAGTGCTGTTATCAGAATACATATTGTGGCCGTTTGAAATATAATTTCTGGCGACTATAAATCTTAAAAACATGTTGATTTAGTTCCTTCTCTAGTTATATCAGTTATAAAATGTCACGAAGTGTTTGAATTTTCTTTTGTAAGTCGCTCTTTAGGTTCCATAGTGGCAAGATATGCAATATAGCTGAGCTCTAAGGGAGAAGCATTCCCATGAAACATTCTAAGGGGAATGGACATTGTGATAGTCAAATTTCAAAACAAGATTGTCATGATAGAAAAATATGAAGGAAAAGTTGTAGGTGTAGCCCATAAATTTTATTACCTATGCAACTCCACACCTTGGTTCTCGATGACATTAACAAACCATTCGTAGATAACTTTAGCTTTTAATATATTTGATTTGTCAATTGATTTCTCGTGGACTTTATCATTTATCTAGGGGGATTTTATTTACGAGATAAAAAAATTATGTACTGATAATATAAGATAATTTCAGTTATTAAATCATAACACATTATGACATGTATGTTGATTTTTGTCGTAACTATCTTAAAAGTTATACAAACGATGATTTATGATTGAATGATTGTGTAAAATTATTTTACTTGCAAAGTCATTAAATTCTTTATTTAAATAAAAAACGACTAAATTGGGTAAAAAAAATGTAGACCACTCACAATCTATGTCAGACAATTATGTCGCACAGGGTAGTAACTAGTTTCAATACGAATTTAAGTATGACGAGCCAGCCAATTATGTTCCACACTTGCAACTTGAACAAGATTCCAACAATACATTTCTTCCTGGGCTGTCTTAAAATACAATAAATTTTAACGTTGTACGTGCAGCATGTATTTGTTTAGTTTTCTTCCAACTAGTGGTTGCTTCCATGAAAAGCATCACAAATTAAAATATGAGGAGTCAGCCAATTATGTCAGAGACTAGAAACTTGAGCAAGATTCCAATAATACATTTCTTCCTGGGTTGGTTGTTGACTTCCCAAGTGAACCTAAAACGTTTCCTCTTCTTGTTCATCTTATCACTTGATCATATCATTTGGTTGCCATTTTCTGAAGCATGTATACAGCCTCTGCTGCACTTCCATTTTTTGAGTTACAACTTAGAATATGGCTGAGGCTGTACTCAAAGGTGTACTTGGAAATTTGAGATCTCTCATTGAAAAGAGCTGCCACTGCTTCTGAATTTTGATCAAGACTTGGAAAGGCTTGCCAGCTTACTCACTACTATCATGGCTACAATTGAAGATGTAGAGGAGAAACAATTCTCTGATAGGGCTATAAAGGACTGGCTGCGAAAGCTAAAAGATACAGCTCATGAGCTGGATGACATCATGGACGAGTGTGCCTATGAAGAATAGGGGATGGAATACGTAGGAGTCAAGTGTTGTCTATCAGAAATGGTCCGAAGTTCTTTCTTATCCTCTTTTCATCCCAGACATGTTTTTTCCCGTTACAAAATTGCTAAGGAAATGAAAAGGATAAGTGAGAGATTAAATAAAATTGCTGGAGAAAGGGAGAAGTTTCATTTGACGACTGAGACAATTCCAGAGAGAAGAAATGCTCTCATTGATCAACACCAAACCGGCCCATTCATCAACGAACTACAAGTCTATGGAAGAAAAGCAGATACAGAAAAAATTGTAGACTTTTTGCTTGGTGTGCCTCTCATTCTGCAGACCTATCTGTCTATCCCATCCTAGGGTTAGGAGGACTTGGAAAAACAACACTGGCCCAACTCATTTACAATCATGAGAGGGTAGTTAACCACTTCAAGCTAAAAATTTGTATATGCATATCAGAAGATTTTAGTTGAAGACAATGACAAAAGCTATCATTGAAGCTGCATCTGAGCGTACTTGTGAGGATTTGGATCTGGGGCTGCTACGAAAAAAACTCCAAGACCTGTTTCAAAGTAAAAGATATTTGCTGGTTTTGGACGACGTGTGGATGACAAGCAAGATAATTGGCAGAAGTTGAAATCTGCACTGGTTTGTAGGGCAAAGGGTGCTTCCATTTTGGTTACAACTCGCCTTTCAAAGGTTGCAGCAATCATGGGAACAATGCCTTCTCATGAATTATCAGAGCTATCCAAGAATGATTGTTGGGAATTATTTAAACACCGAGCCTTTGGACAAAATGAGGCAGAACAGGTAAAGCTTGTGAGCATAAGGAAGGAGTTAGTGAAGAAGTGTGGGGTAGTGCCACTTGCAGCAAAAGCACTGGTAGGTCTTTTAAGATTTAAAAGAGGAAAAAGAGTGGCTCTATGTTAAGGAAAGCAACCTGTGGAGTTTATCAGGCGATGCAAACTCTATAATGTTGGGCTGAGACTGAGTTTCTTGAACTTACCAATAAAACTCAGACAATGTTTTGCTTATTGTGCAATATTTCCCAAAGATGAAAAAATATGGAAGCACACATTAATTGATCTTTGGATGGCTAATGGATTCATTTTATCTAATGAAATATTAGATGCTGAAGATGTTGGTGAGGGTGTTTGGAATGAATTATATTGGAGATCATTTTTTCAAGACATTGAGACGGATGATTTTGGAAGAGTTACAAGTTTCAAGATGCATGATCTTGCACAATTTGTTGGAGAGGAGGTTTGTTGCATTGCAGATGACAATGATGCAACTACTTTTCCTGAAAGAATCTATCATCTCTCTGATGTTACTGGGAAAGTCATTAATTCAATTCAGTAGCATAAACATAAATCTTTGAGGACCTATAGAGGTTGCTAAAAACGGGATCATCTTTCTCCTCGTGTATTGAAATGTTATGCTTTGCGGGTGCTTGACTGTAGAAAAATAACAGAGTTGCCATCTTCAATTGGTCACTTAAAACATCTAAGGTACTTGAATCTTTCTAAGGATATCTTTGAAACTCTTCCAGAATCGCTATGTGCATTGTGGAATTTGCAAATATTGAACTTAAGCTTTTGTAGATGTCTAAAAATTTTGCCTTACAGTTTGATACGCTTTGAAGCTCTTCAGGAGCTATCTTTGATTGAGTGCTCAACACTATCAAGCTTGCCTCCTCAAATAAGGAAGTTGGCAAGGAGAGAGAGTTCCTTTTGGCAGATTTGGGAAGATTGAAGCTTAAAGAATATCTTGAGATCAAGCATTTGGAGAAAGTAAAAAGTGTAACGGATGCCAAAGAGGCCAATATGTCAAGTAAGCAACTGAAAGTTTTGTGTTTGTCATGGGACAGAGATGATGAAGAGTGGGAATTACAAGAAAATGTGGAGGAGATTCTTGAAGTGCTTCAACCTGATACCCAACAATTAGAAGACATTATACGAATGTTTTCCATTTAGCATGGCTGAAAGACAAATGTATATGCGATATACACGATCGTTATGGGTGAAAGACACATGTATATGCCATATACGATCGTCCTCCAACAGAACCTGACCATGCAGTACTCTTAAAGGAGATTGGTGAGCATTTGTTGTAAACTTGATCTTCCATATGGTCCATTCTCTCCGTGATTGGATATTACATAGCAACATTTAACAGTGAAAGCTGTTGCTGAAGATGGAAGCTGGTCAGTTGTAATACCGAAGTTGCAGAACTCAAGTGAGCAAACTTAGTAAATCATTATTCATTTTTCTTTCTCTTCTATTATTTGGCCTCATTTTTTTTGCGGTGGGACATTTTTCTGAAATTGTTAGTCTAGTAACTGTTCTAAGAACACTTTTTAGACATTCACAATAGCCCGAAATGTATGGATTGCATTTTTCTGGCATGTGTTTTCTACAGTTGAACTAACCGTTGCTGCTCTTGATACAACTGATGGGACGAAAACAAAGATATCAGAAGCTGCAATGATAGCAAAACTTGGAATTGATGTCTATATTGTAAAGGTAATCTTTGTTACATTTGTTATGGTTGTCTTTTATCTGAGAGCACCTAAGAGCATCTTTAATAGGGGTTGTTGAATTCAAAAATTCATGTCTACTCGATCTAGTACTATTTTTGTTTTTGAGTTTTTCACGCTTGAGGTTGAGTTCAGGGGAAGAATTCCCAAAAACTTTTTTTTTCCAAAAAATATTATTTTTTAATGTAAGTGAAAAAACAAGAGACTTTATAATTGTTTTTTGTGTGCAAGTAAAATCAAAGAACCAAAAATGGATTCTACCACTAGAGCAAAAAATAACAAAAGTTTCTATATCCTATGTGACATCATGAGACCCACAAAAAGTGATTTGAGAGCCAAAAAATTAATTCTTCCATTAAAGATGTTCTAATGATGAAATCAAATGCTGCATTTTAGGAGAAATTTATTAGATGGTATGCTTTAATGATGAAATCAAATAGTGCATTTTAGGAAAAATTGTTAGATGACCCAGGATTATTATGTCATTCGTGGTTTCAACCAATAATTATATGACATGTAAACAATTAAAGATATTTCACTAAATTAAAGATATAATCTAACAATAATTAATGATGTTATCCCTTAATTTAAAGATCTTAATTATTTTAAAATATTAAATTATCTACATGTCATATAATTATTGGTCATGAATAATGTAGTAGTAGTCCTGGATCATTTAAAAATTTCTCGCATTTCAGGCGACAACAAGCCACTCATTAAGGACATTAAAATGGAGATCTTAGAAGCAGCATCCCTGACGACTGGCTCGGGACGGTTGTTCGGTCCTTTGAGATAAATCTACCATTACAAAATATTTAATAGCTACCAATCATCAATATGAAGCAGAAACTTTTGGCCACTTCATGAATGTGACAGTTAAAAACCAAAATTTCAAGGATTTGTTCAATTGTTCTGTAAAAAAACAAATTTTTAGTTTATTTTGGTTATCTAAGTTATGTATGTCTGGCAACTTTGATTTTATAAGTTAGCTAGGAGTGCTTTTAACAATATCAGAAAGGTTCTCTTAAGTTAAACAAACTGCATTGGATTGATTCATATCACCAACATATCATGAATGTGTGGGAGTACTTGTGAACTTCTTTTGCTTTGGTGTAAGCAAATACAGCACCCAGTCATGTACATAAAGATCACGAAGAAAATAACATTATGCCAGTGAAGATATCAAATACAAACATAAAAAATAAAAAGTTGCTGCAAATATAAAAGAGAAACAGAAAATTAAGGCTTTGCCTGAAGTATTCAGCAGTTGACAACCCTGTTGTCCCCAGGACAAAATAGTCTTCCAACATGAGTCAGAAACCTCTTTGCACAGAAGAGAATCCCACAGACTTAACACCCTCATAAAAACTCTAAATTGCTCGGAAAATTCACAATAGGAAAGCATCTTTTTCCCACTACTCATTCCCATGTTCTTCATCTCCCTTTTCTTTTTATAGCTTCAAAAAGGTTTCTTTGAAAGCCATTAAAAAACAACCCAGTACTGGAACAAAAGAATCATGAATATATTTGAAACCATTCAAGTGCTAAAGTCCAAAAAGTTAACGTCCATATTCAGTCATAAAGCTACTAATTTAAATGTCGTTTTTTTTTTTTAAGAAAGATTTAAATGTAGTTAATCTTTCACCAAGAACGTTGGTGCCGTGTTGGTAAATTAAAAACTTTTGTAACCCAAAGATTTCTTTTTTTCTTGTTATCTCCGGAGTCCTAAAATTTTTATTCTTGAAATATTAATCTCTCAGACTCTCTATTGGGTAGTCTTTAAAGTAAAAAAGAAGATTACTATGCTAAGTAAACAGTGCTGTAAATTTTAAAAAGATAAATATTCTTTCTACAACAAATATAGTTACGAGAGCAAAGCATAATACTTCAGAGAGGAAATAGACTATTTATTCTAGTTTAAATTGTTCATGTAACAGAAATTTAATATACCACATTTAAAAATTTAAAATACTTTTTCCTATAATTAAATTTCTTCCATTTTTTGTTTTAAAATAATTGCTTCATTTTATAAAAAATTCAGATTTTCACCCCATTCTGTTGTACTGCACAATGTGCTTTATTTAGAAATTAACTGAAAATTATATTCTTCCTTGTGATCAGAAGTAGAACTCTAACCACTTGGAGATCCAAAGTTTCAAACTTCCCGCAGGTGTATTTGAAGATTTCAGTGTTTCTTCCTTTCATTCAAGTTCACAACATAATATAAGCTTTGCAAACATGTAGTTGTACAATGTTCAGAAATTTGTAGTGTTTGCTCCTGTAAATTGGACCTCGTACGATCTTTTGTCAATGTATTAAAAAGTGAAGCTGAGGACATGCAGTAAAGTAACACGGTTTAATATTCACCCCATTACCTTACCGGGCATCATTAAAAAGATGTACTAATGTGATGAATCACTTTATGGAATGTATAAAGAATAAAACTTTTCTCAAACACCCCCCAATGTGGTAGACGTGGAGCTTAATTAGCATAAAATGTTATTACAAAACAAACTTTGTATTGTTTGCACAATTGCACCACCTAGTCTTTTATCAATGTATTAGAGTGGATTCGTATTATTTACGGTCTCCTTGTGATAACAAAGTTGAAGTTTTGAGTTTAAATAATTAAATTGTAAATTGCACCAAGACAAATTGGTGTGCCTGTTAATGAAAATAGAGGTAAAGAATGGCTCTATATATGTAGAATTTACAACATGAGAAATCAGTCATGTCTGCCTTGAAATTATTTAATTGAACATGCTAATGAAATTAAGCAATGTTTTGCCTTCTCTGCTTCATTTCCCAGAGTTGAAAAAATAAGTAAACAAATTCTATCATGAACGTGTTATTGCCAATCGTACGATTACAGAATTCAAGAAAAAGAAAACGAGTACAGAATTCAGGGATCAAATTTTACTTTTCCCTGAACCAAAGCATAAACTTCAAATGCAATTAAGAAACATCATAATGAAGAAACATTTATTAGAAAGGTTATAAGGTCTGCTAAGCGTATAAATAGATTTAATGGCCAGTGACCAATATAAATTGACACCATTTAACAGAATATGGTTCTAGCATTGATCCAACAAGTTTAAAAATATAGGTGAAGGACTCTCAAATAAAGCCATTCAAGTTTGACCACATCTTGTAAGAATGGTACCAACTTTGGCTGATTCAGTATACAAACCCACATAAAAGTGAAAAATAATAATAAATACTATTTATCATTTCCAACTTCTGCTTTCCAGATTTTCAACTGACACAACTCTATTACTTGGGGCCAATTTCCTTAAGGGCACAAATCTGGTCCTCGCCCATGGAAGACATAACAGACACAACCAGATCTTTGCCCTCAGCAAATCCATCCTTGATCTGCATAACACACATTCAAATCAGTAGAAGATTGAGCAAATTATAAAAGTTTAACAGATGATTGAAGATCATGCCAGTTTCATTACTTTGTAATTGGACATAACAAAATCACAAGACAAACATTGTTATCATCAAATGTTCAAAATCGTAGTTTACAACAATTTCCTTCAACATAACAAGCAGAACCAATCCAGTTTATGTAGGGAAGGTATCAAACAAACTAACCTGCGAAAGCAGATTTTCATCGGTTGGAAGCCTAAGGTCATCCTTAGTACCACCAGTCTCAGTCAGCAGACTCACCTAATATATTCATTGAAAAATATCCTTAGTTCACCTTAAAGAAAAAGTCGTACTATCCTAATTAAGTTTAAGTACAGGGTAACATACATTATTGACCAATTGCCAAACTATATTAACCAAATCATATCAGGAGAGAAAGTGAAAAATGAGACCAAGCAACTATACATGGATGTTAAAGATTAAATTTAAATCATATATAACTTTTTAACTACAGATTCATTAACTTGTTAGATTCAGATTTTTTTTATAAAATTCTATCAACCTCCCCCAACCAAAAAAAAAAAAAAAAAAAAACAATTGAACATAAAACATAATAATCCAAAGATGCAATCAAAGAAAATAGTGCAAATAACCATTTATCTTGCCTAAATAACTTTAGTTATATCACAATCACTTAGGGGTATCAATATCTCATAGATGTAGCTTAAAAGAAAAGGGGAATGAATAAGGGACACAAGTGTAACTGAAATCTTACAAATCCATCCTCTGAGATGTCAATGAGCTGGTAGTCAATGCGATTAACATGAGGAACCTGTTGTAACCACATAATAAGCATAAGTGGTCTAATAAAAAGAACAAAACCAAATCCAAAAAGCAGTCTCATATATACATCACAGTTATGGGAAGATGGGACAATATCCTCAAGCTTTTTCCCAGTGAAGATGTCAATTGCAACAAAGTGACACTTTGCGTGTCCATGCTTGCCAGTTTTGGAAGTTGAAACCTCCACAACCTGTCCCATCAACACAACCCCAAAAATTCAAAATCAAAACTTTAACCTAGTTTTGCACAAGCAGAACCCCCCACAAGTGGAAAAACCACAGAGAGAAACAATTTTCACATGAAACTAAATTTCATAAAAAAATTCACCAAATGGGGTCTGATTAATCACATCAATTGTTACAATCCACTTACCAAAAAGAAACCTTTAAACAAAAATCAGTGCAACACGATCAAAATCCAAAATTTAAAGGGATATCATAATTTTTGAAAAATAAAAAGAGAAAAAAGAAGAAGGAACCTTGCATGGCCTGTTCTTGATGACAATATAACCGTTTTTGCGGATGGTTCCAGCTTGCTGGGGAAATGTCTTTGATGCTTCAGCATCAGCCTTTGACTCGAAGTGGTGCTCCTCGTCTGACATGGTTATTGTTATGGTTCATCACACGGAACATAATGTGTGATGCATCTGGTTTTCGTTTTATAATCACACACTGTCACACTACTAGAGAAGAACATTGTAACATTTTTTCCACGTTTTTTTTTTTAATTGGTGATAACTTTTTTTTAGAGAATAATTTGATGATAACTATTCAACCTTTAATATTGATCCCACCACCAACTTTTAATATTTTTTATATGTTATTTGAAATATTTTTTTTAAATATTAATTTTAAATTCTAATTTTTTATATTTATTTTGTTGTTATCTTTCAATATTTATTAGATTTTCTTTTTAGTTTTTTTATTTAATGTAAAATTTTATCATTTTTATATTTTATTACATATTATAGGATTTTCTTATTTTTACATTTTTATTATATATGATATTGATAGTGATATAATAAGTTTATGTATTTTTTATATTTTATAATAAAAAATTATAAGTGTTTAAAATTAATTTAATAGTAAAATTATAAATACTATGAAATATATTTTTATCAAGAAAATAAAACAAATTTTTTATAAAATATTACATAAATATTTTCATTTATATAATTTTATATTTTTCAACATAAATTTTATCAAACACTAGTAATGTAATAACATAATTTTTTAATTTTAAACTTTTAACTAATTTTTTCTATTTTTAACTAAATTTTTAGCTTTTAACAAGATGACAAGTTAGTTTGGCAAAAGATAACTTTCTATTCAATCTTTTTTAACCAAAAGCTAACATGTTTATTTTGACTGTGAAGTTTGAAGCATAAAAAATTGTTGATTGCTTTTTAGTTTTTATTTCCCCGGAAAGCTATAATCTAATCATTATATGGATTATATCATATATATTTTTATAGAAAATGGAGTATATTTTATTCTGCACGTCTCCTTCATCTTGCATTCGATATTTATCCGCTTCTGTTTTTTGTCGTTTTTTCTTTCTTTTTTTTTTCCCTATAAAAGTCGTCATTCAGTGGAGTGTTGAATTTGCGTTCTTCGAACGCCACAACTCGCACCGCCACGTGTGGCTTCCTGGGACCGACACTTCATCAAGGTTCTTTCTTCTTTTCTCCGCATTTCATAATATTTTTATCAGATAAAGGAGGAATTCGTTCTCAACCGCTAAATTTGCATCTAAATATGCACATTTTCGAAGCATTGATTAAAAAGTGTATGATATCTACATAGTATCTAGAAAGGGAAAATAAGTACTGATATGATTACTGCATTATAAAGAGAATAAGAGCACAAACTTTCAAAAAAAAAAAAAATTATATATAAAAATAAATACAGTACATTTTTTTATTCGTAATAATGAAAGAGAATGTCAATTAATTTGAGACAATACATGATTATAGTCACTGTTAGAATCTGTATAATGACACAATTAAATAAAATAATTATTTATACAACATATTAAATAAATACAGCACATAATTTTTGGTACATAGGAAAAGAAAAACACAAACTAAACAGCAAGAACAGAAGCTCACATATTTGATTTCAATGACAGGTTTTTCAATAAATACTTGTACTGATTAACATTGGATTTTATAACAATCCATTTTGACATGGTAAAAATACTTTATATTGTTACTAATAATAAGTATAAGTATCTTATACATTGCAAGAATTTATAACTATATAAAACATAAAGTATAAATTCAAATATATTTTTTGGTAAAAAAGTAATAAGTTAAAAAATAAATGTTCAAATTTTTAAAAATATTCAAAATTAATTGAATTGTTAAAAAAAAGTAATGTTTTATAAATAATTATTATGTAATATATTGACTAGAGAAAAATTAAGAAAATTAAAAAAATATATATTATATAAAATATTAATTTAATTTAATATAAAAATTCATATCGCAATAAAAACACGTGATTAGAATATGTTAAAAAATAAAAACTCAATTTTTTTATATTGTGATGAATATTTAACACCTAAAAGATACTTCCTTCCTTGGGTCCTTATTATGCTATCTAATTGATTAAGAAAATTAGTTAATCTAGTTGGAAATATTAAATTTACTTTAAATTAATATCTTTTCAAAATTATTTTTATGAACAAAATTAATAAACATGAATTATATTTATCTTAATATCATGTTATTTTAGAATTAACTTTAATTAAAAGTTCTTTAGTGAAAAGAATAATTAATGTATAAGATATTTTAGGTTGAATTTTATGATAAAATCAAATCCCAGTTTAATGTAGACATTATAATAAGATCAAAGAAAGTAATTCATTTCATGTTAGATTTTTACATTGATGAGTGTGAACGGGCACAAAACATGGAGCTCAAGGAGTATATTCCTTTAACTTCTATTGTAATGTAAGTTTGTCATTTTCCAGTTTAGATGCCGATTCCTTTCAAACAAGACATAAATTAATTTTTTTAAAGCCGTGATACATTTTGCATGAAGAACAGCATTGTCGAGAATAAAAAAAGAACAGCCCTACCTCACTAGATGAATTAAGTTACAAAATTACAATACTATTAAACACCACTAAAAATCAAAACTCTTAATACTATTTATCGATCAATCTCTTTTAATATTTACCTACAATATTTTTCTTGATCTCCCTGTTTCCTTTTTAAAACAATTAAAAATTATTGCATCTATTTTCTTCACCGGTGCCTCCACTTGTGTCTCTGACGATGTACACAAATCTGTTAATTTGTCATATTTGAGTCATTATGGCAAAAACCATTGAGTTAAATATCCTAAGTAAAACTAAGAAAAATACAATATTAAACCTAAACTAATAATGGTAATATCATTTTATGGTCATTCCATGAAAGGAATTTTCTCATGTTAGAAAAAAATTATGAAAGCCAGGCAAATAACCGAGTGGGAAAAAAAATCCCCCTTTCAATAATAAATAGCAAAGGATTAACCATTTACCTTCGTTGGCAAGCATAGCATAAGTACTTTAACTTCTCTTACTAGCAGAAATTGATCCAATATCAATGCTGTCCACTCTATGGATGAATATGCGAGGTGGTTTTTCTCTATCAGTAGCAAAGATGCTATAATCAGATTAATAGAATAAAGGCTTAACTCAAAATGAACATTTTCATGTTTAGCTTCAACTAGCAAGGCCTAGTTTTGTTTCTTGCCTAGCTGTTTATGAAGTGATTAAGTCATTTAATATGCAACGAGACACTGCAGCTATCAAGGCCTTTCTTGGTAAGTGTAGTGAGATGAAGGTTTCTCATAATTTAAATGGAAATTTAAATATACAAAATTACAAATAGCAAAGTTTATATTTGAAAATCAATAAAATAAATGCACATACTAAATAACAATAGCCAAGCCTTCAAATAAAAAAAAAAAAAAAAAACATAGCCAAGACAAGCTATATCTCATGACTCATGAGAGTAAAAGAGAGGAAGAGAAACTTCATGATTCATAAACAAAATAAATAAATTATAACCCATTTTCATATTTTAGAATATCGTGCATATATATAGAAATTCCAACAATTAAAAGCATATAATGAAAAAAAAGAGGCAAAGATTCAGGTGTTGGAAATACCATATCTCACTCTATAATGCATCTTAGGCATTTTCTTTCAATAAAATATTAAATTAAGCAGCTCCAACTTTCAAGTCCTTAATTAACATTGGCTAATATGGTCAAGGGATGTTTATGCACACTTAAATGAGTAACATAAGATGAAACTCATTGTCTCATTCCTTTATGATTGTGGGGCAAGTAATACTAAATAACAATGCCAATAGTAATATTGGAACAGAACATCAGGTTTCATTCACATTTGATATAGAAGAAATGAGCCAAGGACAAGATAAGAATTACTCACATTTCATTTGCTTCTTGGTAAGTATGGCTTGATGCAACTGCCAGAAGCTGTCCCGTGTGGTTGTATGATAAGGATGCAACACTATTTGGGTATCTGGGAAACTGAAATTGAGAAAAGTAAAGCTCGGAAACTAATGAACTGACTACAATTTACGAACCATAAAGATTAGAAACAATTATGAAACTTAATAGACAAACACCTCAACTAGTCTTCTCCTACTTCCAGCATCCCATATGGTAACATAACCTTCATTGTCACCAGTGGCAAAAGCACCAGATACACTACACAGTAATTATATTAATCAAATTTTAAGTTTTATAATTTATAATGGCAGCCTATATGGGAAGGAACATACAGTGGACTGAATGCAATGTCATTCACTGATACCAAATAATGCCGTCCATCCTTTGATTTTGGATGACACCGGAAAATATATCTGTGAGGATTTGATTAAGCAAATTGTTAGAAATTGTGGTTGTCATTAACAACAATCTGCAAAGTCAAATCCAAATCAAACAATAAATAGATACATAGTTTAGGATATCTGTTGGGCAGGTATCTAATTCTAAAGAAATTTGGCAAACAGATATTCATGGTCAATGGTAGCTGAAATCGAGAAGATAGAAACAAATTGCAAATGTCAGTTTTATCAGTGTTGCGCTAACAATTAGACGGTCAACATCACACGCTCCCCCCATGACCTCAAAATGGGAATCAAGCACCAACGATTTTCTGTCCCAATGTGTTTAATGGTCATGAATACGATATAGAACATATGATTCAACACAAAACACAGGGATATATGACAAATTTTAAAATTTATGAGACACAACAAAGCTATAATAATAATATTATGTAAATTACTATAAGATTAACATAAAACACAAATCTTAAATAAAGAGATAATCGATGTTTTAATAGTGAAAATTGTTATTGTAGACATTATAAAATGCTATAATTTATCTAATTGTAATGACGCTCCCATTTGTATAAGCATACAACAACAACAACCAATCTTTTTTCACTAGGTGAGATTGACTGTAAGGATTAAACGACACCATAATGTTCTGTAAAAAACCATATCATATCTATAAACAAATTATTGACCTTTACGTCTTTCTACATTTGGCTAATAGTTTTTCTCGGTCTACATCTACCTCTAGCAATCTAATCTGCTCTCCTTATTGGGACATCTACAGATCTTCTCCACACATACCCAAACCATATAGGGTGTAATTCTATCTTTTCTATAATAGGAATTACCCGCCTTTCAAAAAAAAAAAAAAAAAAAAAATAGGAATTACCCCAACTTTTTCTTTAATGCATTCATTTCTAATTCTATCATGTATAGTAGTCCATTCACCCATCGCAACATTCTCATCTTTGCAACATTCAGTTTATTTTCTTGTTGGCTTTTTAATGCCCCAACATTCTGTTCCAAACAACATCGTAGGTTCTGTAGTTGTGCTGTAAAATTTTCCTTTAAGCATGAGTGTTATAAACTCCTCTATTTTATTCATTTTAGTTGAATCTTATGATTTACATCTCTCTCTATTTCTCTTTATCCTATATGATGGACCCTAGCTATTTAAATTGTATGTCTTCTTGTAGAGTATGCTCTCCAAGTTATAGCTCTACACTTGGCTTGTTTCACCTCTTGCTAAACTTACATTCTATATAATCTGTCTTACTTTTACCTAAGCAAAGCCATGAGTTTTCAAAGTTTGTCACCACATCTCTAACTTCTCATTTATCTCAGTTGATCCTCCAACCAGAAGTCCAGAACTATATTCTATAAAACATGCATAGTGGCACTAGCTCTTGGATGCTTGGTAAGAACGCCCAACAATATAAAGTAAAGACAAGGGTTCAAAACAGGCCCTTTGGATTGTTGGGTATGACTCATATTGTGCCTTCAGCAGATATGCACAGGGGCCCGCTCCCCGGTGAGCCCGTTCGAGGGAGTCGCCCCGGCAGAGGCTAGGGGGCAGCACTCTCGGAACTTTTTCGAGGCCTAGCACTGTTATTGGCTTTGTGTTTTATTATTTGTAGTTTGGGCTTGAGTTCATAAATAACTACGATGCTTAAGGTTTCTAAGTCTATATATTTCCTTGTAACCTGAATGCATTGTACAAGTGTGTGAGGAAAATATAGTGAATAGCTAGACGTAGCCTACATTGGGTGAATCAGGGTAAACTCTGGGTGTTATTTTCTTTTTTCCTTTCTCTCTTTCATCTCGATTATTGTGTGATTGTTCGGTATCCAACAGGGACATTCTTATGGTTATAGGAAAAACTATTGGGAAACCATATTGTATTCTCACCTTAGTCGTTATTCCCTCATAATATGTCCTTGATTGCTCAAATGTATGTAATACAATTTCCTTTCTTTTATAAGGCCATCTAAAAAGCATCACTTTACACCCAACCATATGTTTTTTTCAAGTCTATAGACCAAATAAAAATATTTTCAATTCCTCCAATATCTCTCCATTATGTGTCACAACAAGTATATTGTTTCCATGGTTGACCTCAAGCATAAATCCAAATTCATTTTCAATAATGTGAGTTTCTTGTCTTAATTTCTTGTCAATTACTTTTCCATAATTGGATAGGTATAAAAGTTTAAAATAAGAGCAAAAAAAAATGAAAAATATAGCTACGAATATTTGAAGTGTCTATAACTACCTTTTCCCATAATTAGATAGGTATAAAAGTTTAAAAAAAGAAAAAGTGAAAAAATTGTAAAATATAGTTACAAGTATGTGAAGTGCCTATACAAGTACAATGACATGGTTAATATTTTGAAATGTAAATTTTTCATGACATGAAAACCATCAACTCCAACCCACAATCAGACCGAACCAACAATTAGCAAAGACATCATGTGCCTGTTAAACAAAATTATAATATTTAAATAACTTTAGACTCATTCATTCTTAAACCCTTATTGTGAATGGAATGCCTAAAAGGTTAGAAAAGGAAAATTTAGGTAAGTAATAACTATGGAAGTTAGGTTATAAAATTAAAACAACTGGAGTGAACTACATCCTTATTAGTCTTTCAGCATGTGAGCAAGTCCTTTTGTCAGCCACGACATAAAAAAGGGAAAAAGGAAAGCCAAATAATGTATCAGAGTTTTAAAAAATGTATATTAAATTGTAAAATGGTTATCTAAAACTGACCTAATTTCATTTGAACCGGATGGATAGGAAATCTGCATTGATACTCGTCCATCTACAGATCCAATTGCAAATCCTGCAAGAGCATCAGACTTAATATCTGCCTAAACTCTGATTTCTGATTGCCTATGAACATGTGGTTTAGCAGTTTTAAATCTCAAATATCAATGATATCTGGAAAACCAATAACAAAATATGATGAGACATGAAAAAGTTCTTAGTGGCTCAGAAATAATAGCAGCAATTTTCTTAAGTTTGTAAGATAAAATATGACAACATAGTTCATACCTTCTGCATCTGGAATTGAACTGACACATCTTAAGTGTGTTCCATTGAATGCCTCTTTTGACTCAACTGGTTGGTGAAAGTAACGTAAATCATAAACATGCATTGATGCTCCAATGGCTATGATAACATTAAACCCAGAGACAGACATGGAGTCTACCTCTGCATCTAGACTTCTCAAACATAAAGAAGTCTTCTTCATATGAATGTCCCATAACAGTAAATTCTTGTCAAATCCGGATGTGACCAACTGACCTGCACTAACCAAGACCAAGAATAATATGAACATTTCTTTTAAGACAATAAAGCATGGCCATGATAAACCTTTTTATTTACCTAAATCCGGCATCTCAACATTTTTATTTTTATTAACTCTTAAGAATGTGATGAAATTTGGAATGAAACATTATGAGGATTAAGGATATGTAATTTATAGTTACAACTGAAAAAAGCATTAGTAAAATTAGATTACAGTTCATAGATGGCTGGCAAGTTGAAACATTTTTTTTTTTTACAAAAAATCCAATGCTTTTTTATTTGATCTATCACCATCGTAACACCGTCTTGGATTGCCCATCAAGAATTTATTGATCTATATACTTACAAAATTGTGCAGATCAAGAGAGATGATCACTAGGTTTTTGCAGCATTCTTGCAAATTCAAATTAAAAAATACTTCTGGGACATTACTAAAAACAAAAACAAAAATTATAAATCATTGTCAACATAAGTTACTTCTTATTGTCTACAAATAGGAATAGGAATTATACTATAAATCTCACTCCTTTATTGAAATCGTCTATAAAGAGGACAAATTTCATTTTTGTTCATCAAGGGACAACAATGCTTCCATGTTTCTATATTATAGATGTTTTTATGTCTCATGTAAGATGTAACTGTATTAACATTTCATAACTTTTATTGAAGGCCTGGATACTTCACATGTACAGGAGGTAAGACTGGTAGGAAGGAAGAGTGGAAGATTGCATATTGATATATAATATTGAGGGCCTGGATAACTTTTATTGAAGGCCTGGATACATCACATTGTATCATACCAATAATTATTAACAGAAATAAATAGTTGTATCAGTAGCTTACACGTTTCATTGGAGTATCCAATACACGTTGCCATGTCATTGTGACTACCCACTGTATCAACAAGTCCTGAATGCAAGTCATACCTATAAAGTTTAGCTTTAGAGGAGTCAAAAACACACTTGAAAAAATTGTAAGGCACACACCATATCTCATATCATATGCGAAACTAACAAAAGCCATAGTTTTTTTCTTTATCCGTAGGAATTGAACACAGTACCATGGAATTTACAACACTCACACACCCTGTTCAACCAATTAAGATAGATCCCCTTGGTACAAAAGCCACAGTTTATTTCGTTTGGAATTTGCTTTCAATAAATATGCTTTTACGAATAATTAATGATTAAAAAAAATCAGCTTATTTTACTTTTTTATTTTCAAAATTCATTAAGCAGTGATAAGAACTACATCCCCTTGTAACTAGTTGGTCAAATGGAGCAAAACAATTGGCATGGAGTTATTCTAGTTTAACCAAAGTGTAAAGGTTTCAAGTTCGAGTCCTAGTATGCAGGTTATGTTAAATACTCGGAGCAGAGTTTTGTCACCCTGACCCATAAGGGTCCTAACTAACTCGAACAAATTTGCTTAGATACATGTGATCTATATAAAAAAAAAAAATTAACGAAACAAAATCTAGTTTTTAATGAGTCCCAAGTTTGAGCCTCGCTCATTGAAATGAGGTAAATAAGTTTCTCTGTTAGTTTTTATCCCAGAGGCTTTTCCTGCGTTAGACAGTAACAGCCCTCTCCCTATGTTTTAATGTATCAAAAACACATTCCGGTAACTTTTACTGCTTTTAGTCTTTACCAAATTCGTTGTTTATAAAAAGTTCAAAAAAAAAAAACTATGACGGCACAAAACAAACAAATTAAACATCACAAGTATATTTTTCATTACATATATAATACAACATTTAATCAATTAGTAATTATTAACCGCATTACAAACAAATCAGTGTGAACCAGCTCGGGTTCTTCTTCTTCGAAAAGCGGCAAAAAGTTTCAGTACCTCTATGCTCTATGCTTTAATTTAAATATCTAACCTAACAGTGAATAAAATAGAACAAAATTGAAAAGGAACAAGTGAAGATTCGAAGAAGACCTTCGGATTAGTCCATCAGAGGCGGCCGCGAAAGCGACGGCGTCGTCCTGGAAGCAGCAATCGAGAAGAGGAGCTTGCGAGGGAGCTTGGAGTCTGAGGAGGGAGGCGTCGACGTCGTAGAGGCGAAGATTCTGATTCAGAGTCAAATTCAATGAATTGCGAAACCAAAGCGAGAGAGAGAGAGAGAGGGAAGCACTTACGGAGTCCCAAGAAGAGATGAGAAGGTTGCTGGAGTGGGGCGCGAAACGGGTTCGGGAAATGGCGTCTCCGAATTCCTTCTCCAACTCCAATTCCAACCAATCTCCCTTCATTTTTTGTTTGCACTCGAAACTGAAACAAACAACTCTTTGCTGAAATTTGAATTCTCCCGCTCACAAATGCTTCTGTTCTTGTGCTGGGATAATAAATGTGCCTTAATTTCGGATTTAAGGTTGCGTGTTCGTTAGCCTAATATTTAAATTTATGATGTTGTTTTCTTTTTTAACCTATTTATTCATAAGAAGTATTTATTAGTTTTGTGAATGACTATTACTTTGACCAATAATTTATTGGTAGTCCGATGTTATTCTTTTAAAAACAAGAAGTATTTTTGTGGTTTAAAATTTTTTTAGTTTACGAAAAAAAAGTGAAAATTTGAAAAAGAAAAAAAATGATATGATTTTTAATTTATTTAATAAATTAAATTAAATTGAATTCAAAAATTCTTTCTTTGTATTTGATTGTTTTAAAAATGAAATAAAAAATAAATAAATACATGAATATCATTAGTAAAAGAAATAAATATGAGAAACTAAAGATTTTTTCTTTTGTTTCAAAGTAAAAGAATTATTTTTTATCGTAAGTCTCACATGCTTCCTTCCTTCCTCCCCTTTTTTTCTTTGAAGGAGATGAATAGCTGATTTTTAACTTTACTTAATTTTACATTTTAAAGTAAAAAATTAAGTCTAAATCTAAAATATGTTAATCTAAAAATTCTCTCTATACATAATTTAGAATAATTATACTAAATCAGAAGTATTTTTATGTGTTATTCTTTAAGTAAAATGTTTTTAAATATTTTTCTTCAATGAGATTTTTATTTTTTATTTTTCATTTCTAAAGTGAACATTGTTTTAAAATAATTTACATCACAATATAAATTATTTATCATATATCTAAAATATATTTTATACTTTTTAATCTATATAGTCACATTATTTATTTATTATAAAAAAATTAATTCTATAGAATAAATATTTATTGTATGCATTATACTCGCTAAAATATTAATTAAAAATAATTGAACAGAACATTGATTTATATTAAAAACAAAGAATAAAATCAAACTAATTATAACTTTTTTCTATTGATAGGAAATCAAAGACAAGTATTAAAAGTTACAAAAATTTAAGAATCATTCTTAATCAACTAAACTAAATATCTTTGGTATAAAACTAATTATAATTTATTTAGTTCAAAATTAAATAAACTAATTAACCAATCCAATTCAAACCAAATTAGAGCATGTTTGAAAAAAGTAAAAAGTTACTTTTGAAACAAAAGTACTTTTGTCCAAGGATCAAGATCCATGCTTTTGTTTTTATTTTATTTTTATCCCTCAAATTTGCGTTGAAACACCTTCTACAACTACAAACCAAAAATGTACTTAGTATGATTAAATTGCCATAATCATAGAACCCCCAAGGTCCTATTTTTGATTTATCATTGGATTCATCTACACAGACCCCAATTAACTTGAGTTAAAGATATTGGACCACCAAGGAAGTAATTACATTGGATAGAAAATAAGTAACATAACACACAAGCACAGATCTTTGCACAAAAGCCCTATTCTAAAGAAAATGCATGCTTCATGCAACATGTCTACAGACAACAAACCACATGTACCATGACTGAACCATGATTGAGAGCCAGTTGTAATTTTACATGTAACCAGGTAAGGAGAATGGATGATTCTGGCTTAACTATCTGATTAAGCTAAACTATCAGCCAACTCTCTTTCGTAGTCCAATGACAAACGACTACCAATTCCATGAATAATTATTCATACAATCATAAACTTATCATAAATGCTAAGTAAGAAAAGACAACATACCATATTTAGTTCAATGATGCAACAAACCAAACTAACAGATATAGGTAGTACAAAAACAAAACTTCTCATCAAAATCTAGTGTCACCCTAATGTAAGCTCCAATTTTAAAATATATACAGCAATCCAGATTGGCTTTCACTGGTAAGCCTTTCAAACACTAACTTTTGACAAAGAAAACAAAATTCAAGAACTTTCAACTCAAAATCAGGACCTTTCATCTGGAACATAGAAATCAAATGTAACATCAACAGAACCAGAAGTCTCTCCGGTGTCCTTATACTCAACATTTGTTATTCTCCCAAATTCATCCATTTCTTGATATTCTGGTTTAACCCGCCGTACAGGCACTGTGACAGAGTAAATAGTTCCAAGATCTGTATCAGCAGAGACACTCAGCTGAACTTTATCCTGTGATTCTATTTCCACAAAATCTGATAGAGCACGCACAACATTGCTAACAATTTTTCGCTTTGCCTCATCACTTACTTCACACCGATCAGAGAACAGAATCATCTTTAAGCGTTGCTTAGCAATCCTAGCATTGGAGTTTTTTCTAGATGTTGCCGATGGGAAAATTATCTTCCAAGCCAAATTTAACCGCTCAAAGAAGTTCATTTTAACAGCGTCAAGGACAAAGTTCTCGGCTTCTTGGCTAACTGAATTTGATGTAAATTTAGGACCTCCAAGGACCGCAGCAACTGGCTTGCAATACCCATGCATATTGCATCGTACAATTGTCAGGCAAGGGCATTTTGGGGTGAATTCAGAGATGCTACAAGCTCCGTTCAAGAAACAATGAAAGTCTACCTATTTATACAGAAAATTTGAGAAATTAACGACAAGGCATTTTTCATTGATTTCGAAACTTTGATAGTCTGTATAATATATAGGTAAGTGTGAGCATTTATCAACAATGCAACACCCTAGAATCTACGCCACAAACATATGAAATCTGAATAAAAACATCTCATCTAAATAGAAAATTAAAGAAAATTTTATTGAACCTTCCCCCACTCTACTGAAAAATCAGAAAACATAAATGCAGTATCACATCCTCTTTAAGCATACTTAACACCCCAACTAAATGGCACAAACCTAAATATATATTCTATTCTAGAATTTCTAAGGCATGTAACTTATCAAGAATATATTATGCCAATTTTCAATCAAATGAAAAAAGATGCAAAAATAGTTATTCCCTCCTCTAATCTTTGGTCTGGAGGGCCATGAAATGGAGACACAACTTATGAATGCAGGCTATCATATCAACTTAGCCTAATAAGATCCCTTATAGCATTCAATCAACCACGAAGAGAGATGAAATAGCTATAATTCAACAATTTCCATGGACTCCCATCATCTCAAAAACACCTATAATATTATTTTGTTTAGAACCACAAGTATCTTCCATAGGAGAAGTCCTATTTGAGTCAATAGGTTGAGAGCAAAGAGCACAAACCCTCAAGGACATTTAAGAGACACGGGTCAGGTCAGAGTGAGAAGAGAGAGATAAAGTAATTAGGTTGACACAAGGGGGATTTAGAGATTTCAGAGAAAGCGGAGATTGAGTGGTTCAAAAAGGTCAAGCCACCGGACAGGCTGCTGACACTGGAGTGGAGACGAAGTGGTTGGCCAAGTGTCACACAACCTGAAGAAACTTGTAAGCTTATCATATATTGATAAGAACCTTGGGAGAACCACATCACAAAAGCTAACTGTTATAGTTGGAGAGTCCAAGGCCTTATTAATCCCGCACCGGAACCCATACTACTGATGTGGGATTCAAGTCCCATACCATGCAATTGGATCCTAACATAACTGTTCGCACGTAAGAATCTCTAGAAAGTTCACTAATATCACAACTTCGCAAGCAATCCCCACAATCCTGCTCCAATCCCACATACTAGCAATCCTGGCATGAACGAGCACGGAAAAGGCAGATAAATCATAGGATCTTAATCGAGACAAGGCTCAAAAGTCAGACCAAAGACCTTACTTAAGGAAAATCAGGCATACACCACCTAAACCAACCACCAATTAGTTGAAATAGCACCTATAGTATATATATATCATACCACAATGGAGGCCAAACACAGGTACCACCTACAGTCAATAGACAGAAGGATGCCATTGTACACTTATACATCCCTTGTTTGTAACTCTAAACCAACCACTATAGAGGAAGGTTTCCACTTTCTACTAGACAAGCTACTAGACTATCCATCATATCATGCCCATAGCCAAATGACACTAAATGTATACATAAAAAAAAACAAAAAAAGCAATTTCTGTACTCAAATAAAAGGGCCACATCTGGCTGTTATTGCATCTTACTATAGTAACTACATTTTTTCCTTGTTTCCATTCTGAATGCACCATAGTCTCCACTACACTGAGCAATACATTATAAAACACGGCTGAAGAATCAAGGAAACACCGCAATTGTGTAAAAAAAAAAAAAAAAAAAACCTAATCGAATTTGCAGAACCCTCAAATGGTACGGTTTGCGTGTAATTAGGCATTGAAATCAGCATGAGCGGAATTGCAATGAGAATATATGCATACTGTGAGAGAGAGTGTGAGAAGCATTCGTGCGAAGAAAGAGAGAGAGGGGAAAAGTGAGATGAGAGAAAACGAAACCTTTGGGGAAGAGTGAGAAGAGGTTCGGAGTGGAGGCGAGTGGGAGCGATAGAGAGGAAGTGTTGCTGAGACTCTGAGATCGCCGGAAATCGCCATTGTTGACAGCTTCGAGATAGTGGAACTTCGATGTTCTCGGTCGCAATCTTCTTTCTACTTGTTGCCCGCTATTATCACGCCTCCCAGTACGTCGTCGTTTCGCCAGCCTTTGTTCCCTCGCCCTTTGTTTGGTAAAGAAGAATTATGGTAGAGAGAAAATTGATTGGTGAAAAAAAAAAATATGTTTTACTGAGAAAAATTAGGGAAGAGAGAGAATTTTAGATGTGTGATTGTGAAGTCCCTTAGTTATTTAGTAGTGATACACTTATACTTAGATTTTTTATTTATTTTTCTCACCTTATTATATTTTTTATCTTTCTTAAACTAAACATTTTTTATTAATATAGTGTGATATATGATAAATAATCTTTTTTTAAAGTATGTGATCATGTATTTGATGATATATATGAAAAAATATTTATTTAAAAAAATCAATCCTTTAAATGAGTATTAGTATCTCTAAAATTACTCTTTACCTTTCAGTCAAAATATTTTTTAATAACATAAAAAAAAAAACTTTTTATTTTTATTATATTTTTCATCTATTTTTCTTTTAAAAAATTCTATTATTTTTATTCATCTTATCTGTCTTGATAACTTGATAGTCATGAACTTAAAATAGATATAAAAATAAGGATATATACAATATTTTTCTCCCTTATTTTCACATATCCAAAAGTCTCTTAAACAATATATTTTTCTTTTTTTTTACTTCTCATTTGTTTCTTTCCTTCTTATCAAATAAATCCTTAAAATACTTTCTTTTTTATGTCTAGAAGTAAGGATATATCGCTTATAATAAAAAAATACTATTATAAAAACTATCCCATGGTCGTCATGTATTGGCTAGATAATTTGAAAGATTTTTTCACTGTTTTGTCATCAACTGATTAGTAATATTAATTAAAATCTACTAAACCTAATAAAAATTATAAATCAAACTAATTAAATAAAAAGTAAGTGTCATGAAATTACAATGCACATTAAGAAAGGATCCGAAATTACTCCCTCTCTAAAATATAAGAAAAAAGTAGATTTTTCTTAATCTTAAATATAAAAAATTTCAATTAATTTTATCTTATATATTAAAATAATATCTCTTATTATATGTAAATTGATATACATATTAATTTTAATTTAATATATTTTTTAGTGTATACATAATTTTACTTATGTCTATTTGTTTGTTATGATAACATGATATTAATATATTATGTTTGTAAATACATATCCATTTATATACAAGTGACAAAATC
>PYAF01002466.1:592141-606873 GCA_007407185.1 Glycine tomentella
AAAAATAGTTATTGAAAAATCTAAAAATAAATGAGTAAGTTGAAAGCAAATAAGGTAAGGATTTTAATAAAACAAAAGTTAAAAAAATTAAGGATCCTTTCAATTTTAAAATATGTGCATTCTAAAATATTATCTATTGTAATATCTTAAAAAAAAAACATGAAGAATAAGGAGACGTACATGAGTTAGCATAAACATATCTATTGAATTTTGCAAAGCACTATAAAATTTCAAGAAAATTTTATCATCTTCACATATATAAAAGGAAAAAAAATTCATGTATTTTGAAAAAAAAAATTCCAAGGACCATCAAGCATGAATATTTTCATATCTTTTTTGAAACACAAAAGAAATATATTTTGTATGCAAACTTATAAGCAACAAAATACCCAGGCACTTGATAACAAAATTAATTGAGCCAAAAAAATCTGAAATTGAACATATATCAGGAGGACCGTGAATGGAATGAGAGATTGAAAAGAAGGGTTAAATGAATTTAAGAACAAAGAGCATAAAATATAACTGAAGTTTAGTTTTTGTTTGGTTCATCAACAAACAAAGAAAACTCTTTCCTTGAGTGTAAGCTCAAATTTCCTCCTTAGATTTTTAACGAAACCAAAGTGAAAAACCTACATTTATCTTTTCACATGCTTCAATGAGTGATGACAAAAATAAACAAAAAAAAAAACTAAATCACAAAGACAGAAAAAAAGAAATAAAAAAATTGATTTAATTATAGAAAAAAGAAAAATCAAAATCAAAGAGTTATATCTAGAAACACATTCATATTGAGATTTCATTATTCGACCAAGATAGGAGGATTCCATACATGATTTGAAGGAATTGACATAGTAAACATGCATCATCTTCCACGAATCTCTTCTAAAAAATCTCACAGTTTGGTAGTTAGTTTGACTAATTCCAAATAGATCAGATTTTACTAAAAGTAAAAGATAATAAATAAACAAATAAAAACATATGCAACATCATGCATATATGAAAGAGAAATAATCAAAATGTAGATGTCAAGTAGAAGAAAATAATTAAGAAAGGGTGCAAATTTTGGAATTATCATCGTTTTTGCATCATATAATTGGGACCCATCATGGATGAGAATGATTGGATGTCAAGAATGAAAAAATGGTGACAATATGAATGAGAGATAAAAGTAGAGCATAATTGGAAAGAGAAAAATATGAAGAGATGAGAACATTTTGAGAGTTGAATGAATTTTGTTTAAATTGAAGTTGATGTAATTAAATATAATTAATTATTTTTTTAATTAAAATGTCATTTTTTTCATTTTTTTTGGGTTTTTTTTTTCTTCTTCGTATATTTGAAAGTAGGGGACTATACTCCAACATTTGTGTACTACTAGGCATGACAACTTGACCCGCATCCGTGAGCATCCGTCCGAACCCGCCCCGATGTCAACGGGGAAAAATCCAGTTGACCGGTTTCGGGTTCGGGTTCGGTTTTTCCCGCCTGTTGAATTCGGGGGCGGGGGCAATTTTGGTAATACTGATAATCGCCCCGCCCCCGCCATGCTATATTTAATTATTTACAAAAATACTTTTATATATGTAGAATACCTTGGGATAAAGGCTTATTCAAGAATTAGGAGTATAACTAATTTTATTTTCGAACAATAAACATCTAATGTTGAAATTTTATTGTAATTACATATATTTGAGAATTAGCGCGATCAAATTTTATGTTATGGTTGTTGTTTAAAATTAATTTTTTAATAGCAATTTTTAGGTGTTCGGAGACGGGACACGACGGAAAAAACCGACCCCTATTGAGGGAGGGCGGGAACAATTTCTTTAACCCCATCGATTTTCGGGGACGGGGGCGGGTGCGGCCCGGCCCGTTGCCATGCCACTACTACTGTATTTGATTTTCTAAACACCCTACACCCAGTCACCCACACTCATAGGCCCATGACATTTATTTTTTAAGAATAAAAAAAAAAGGAGCAAACGGAAAGGAGAGGGAAAAATCACAACACAACACAACACAAAGCAAAAGCAGTAGCCCTCAGAAGCAGACCCTCTTCCTCTGAGGGAATGGGCGGAAGATGGAGAACCATCACTCCGTTCTATAACCGCATAACCACTTTTTCTTATTCTTCCAAACCCCACTTTCCCTCCTTCAACCGCTCCCTCTCTCTCGCCGCCGCAGCAACTTCTGAAGTGCCCGACCCGGATCAATTCGGGTTCAGGGCCCAGGAACTCGACCCCTGCGTCAAAATCCCCGTCAAAGCTTATTTCCTCTCCACCAGGTACCTCCCCAATACCCTATCCTTTTCAAGTTCCTTAATTTCTCTCGACCCTTTTGTTGTTTTGTGGAATGCGCAAATGGGTCGTTCTCTGAATCTCGTTTCTCTGCTGCTACTTATGACTTCTTTTACTGTTCCATTTAAGAAAGAGAAAGATCATGTTATGTGGGAGTTAAAGTTTGTACTTTTAGCTTTTTTTGGTTATGTAAGGTACATTTGTACTTATACCTTTCATCTTAGATTTGGAATTTAGAGTTTTATGATTATTTTTATTTTTATGTGTAAAATTTGCAGCTTAGATTAATTATTTGTGTGAATGTAATGTATATAGTTTTTGTGTTTCTATTTGTCCTATGTTTTGTGGGGGACTGTAATTTTTTTTTGCGTTTATGATATTAGATTGGGATTTTGGACTTTTTATTTTTTTATTTTTTTTTTGTTTATTAAAGTGGTAACTTAATGCTTGTATGTGATTTATAGGTTGAGGTTTTCTGGGCTTTTTGTTTTTTTTTTTTGTTTTTTTTAATCTTTTGTTATATCGATGCATTGTGTTTTTCCTTGTTTTTTGGGTTGGAATTGAATTGAATTGAACCCGTTTCCTCTTACTTGTCTTTTTGTTGTCCTGTTTTTGTTCTCTATGATTTGGCTGTCTCAGATTCATAATTTTGGCAGTATAAATTTGAAGGGCATTCAGGCTGATAATCACAGAAACGTTGTTCCTCCATCTTCCCGCTCATCTTCAAACTATGTTGCTCTCCGCTTCTGTGACTTCAATTTGGACTCCAATGTAAGATTTATTATAATTTCTCAAGAACATTTTGTGTTTCTATAGGAAGTCACTAAATACTTCTTGGATATCTGTATTGAATCAATGCCTGGTTTATTATAAGTTTATAACAAATATAACCTTGATGTTCCTCTTGGGGCAATGTGTGAATTGGGATTATGAGCCATGAGGACTGATTTTTAATAGATGGTATTTTGGAACTTATGCGTGCATCTGAAGGTTAAGGGTAACATTGCAGGAAGTTCTGGTTCCATATTCTGCTAATTTCTCCTTTAGGAAGGGTGTCTGCTGAGCAGCCTGAGCTGTATCATAAATATCATTGTTTTCATTGTTGATGATAATTGATAATTAAATTAATGCACTCTATAAAAAAGGAAGCAGATTCAAGTGTTCATAATGAGAAAATCTGTTTAAATAGATTAAGATTAATTGTACAATATAACAATGTGATTGATTCAACAGAGTCTGAACAACTTTAGTCATTTGATTCAGGGACATGGGTTTCACAGGAAAGCAAGCAACAGTCGTTACATGGTTGTATATCAGTATGGGTCAGCTGTTTTGTTTAATATTGAGGATCATGAAGTGGAAAGTTACCTGGAATTGGTTAAGAGGCATGCATCTGGTTTACTTCAAGATATGAGGAAAGATGGTATATTTCTTCAAAGAAACTAATCAATCATATAGTTCTTCTGAATCCTGTTGCGTATATGTAAGAAGTAACATGTTCTGTGTGATTAGATTATGCGATAAAGGAGAAGCCACTGCAAGTTGAGGACATGCAAGGAGGTCCAGACTACATAGTTCTGAAATCGTTGGATACTGATGGTATCCGTATAATTGGAAGTGTATTGGGACAAAGCATAGCTCTGGATTATTTTGTCTCACAGGTTAATATGTGCCAAATGTCATCTTCTTTCCATTACTTTGTTAGCCATTTGTTACCCTGAATGAAAAAGACAACCCTTAAAACTAAAGCCATTATTTTAATTTTAAAAGAAGCCATTGACTTTTTGGCATTTGCTCTCTCATTATCAGGTTGATGGTTTAGTTGAAGAGTTTGCTGTCATAAACCGCGGAATGGAGAAAACTGGAACCTTCACTATGGATAAGAAGAAGCTACTTCAGCTAGTTGGGAAGGCTAACTCAAATTTGGCCGATGTGATTCTTAAAGTTGGTCTCTTTGAGAGGTATTTTATATCTGTTTTAGAAAAAAACGCATATGGCAATGTAAGAATATATTGAAAATTTAATATTATAGTAATTCCTAAAGATTTCAAATATTTGATTTATAGATTCATTTTATCCTAGATTAGTGAGAAAATTTGGTTAATGTTTTTTTATTGGGGATTAATCAGATCAGAAATTGCTTGGAGGGATGCAAAGTATGCTCAAATATATGAGTATCTTCGGGATGAGTATGAAGTTGCACAACGCTTTGGAAACCTGGATTTCAAATTGAAATTTGTTGAGGTATTTGAGTTGAGCCCCTCCATAAGTATTAGTCATTTCATCTGAACAATGCATTTGAAATATTTTTTGAATCTCACTGAGCCCATCCGAACTCAATATAGTGCGTGCTTAATATTATGAACAATTATTCTGCTAGATGCACACCATTTCCCCCTACACATTTAACTTAGTAGTCGAGGTTGAGGTTGTTCATTATCTTCAAATGATGTTGTCCAATTAAGGCTTATTTCATCGATTTGGTTGTTTGCAGCACAATATTCATTTCCTACAAGAAGTTCTCCAGAACAGGAAATCAGATTTCTTGGAATGGTGCATTATTGGTCTATTGACTATTGAAAATGTTCTATCCTTATATGAGATACTTGGAGCTACAAATGCAGTTTCTTAGTAGATAGTAAGAAGTTGAAGCTAGATTAATTTGTTGTAGTAACAGTTCAAGCAAATTTTGAGCTAATAAAAAAATTTTCCCTTTGTATTTTGTATGGTAAATAATATCCACATATATCCCGGACCCATTGAACTGTATGAAATTTATTTGAAATTGTGATATAATTCAAAAACAAAAATGGATATAGGAGCATCTAGTTCCATCATTGTTGGAACCGAACTATTGTTCATATTGTAAAGTTTTATCCATAGGAGGATGGTAAATTAATCTGAATTTGTTATCATAAAACCCAAGGGATGTTAAAGTTTTGCATTGTTTTCAAATTCTGGTATTCCATACCCTATCAATCCTGCATTCGAGTTATTTCCATGTATTACACGGCTCAAACAGTTTTATCGTTAGCCGTAGTTAATTTGAGTTAACTCTGCTTACTCTTCCAACCATTTCAAAGTATACTTCATATAAACTATAAAAAAATGTTAAAATAGCAGTTATCCCGCCATACGCATAGAATGTACTACATAGAAAGTTCATTCTTAATTTGACGCATGCAGCAGCAGCAACAATCAAATAAAGTATTGTTCCTTGCATATTTCTAACTTTTACACGTACTTAAAAAGATTTTAGGAGCAAATTGAACAAAAAGAAAAAAAACAAGATACAGAACCAAAATGATCATTTAGCTTAAAATTAAACCTTACTTCTTAAACCTCTGTTCACCAAACAGAGCCTCCAAATCATTAATCCTCTACATGTAACAATGGGGCAAGAGAATACATTGTTTCAACTTGTATGGCATCATTAGACATTTGAGCTTGCCAAATTAATCATGTTCAATGAGACACGAATGACCAGAACAGGAATACATCCAATATTAATAGATAAATATAGAGAAGAGGATCCTAACTTGTATAGCTATTGTGTGTAACATTTCCAACAACGTAGACTATCTATTCCATATCAATAATAGTGATGACATAAATAACCAACATTTTGTGAACTCAGAATTCTGATACTCTGACAGCATCACGAGGTGTATCGTATGCATCCTTTGTCCTTGACTTCTTTACACCAGCAGTAAACCACAACTTATCAGACTTGTAACCTTCAACTGCCACATTTGTCACCTTAACCCACATAAGAACCTTTGTTTTCATTCCATCTATTGCTGAAAGCTTTCCCCTTGTGAGAACCCCTTTGACTCGGGGTGCGAATCGCAGCACAGAAGAGTCCTTGAAGCTGACCTCACATGCCGATGGCAAGTAGACAATCAGCTTGCCCTTGGTTTCATCAAACTCGTAACAGATTATGTTCTGTGGAAATAGGCCTGGTGGCAAATTATAATCTCGGAGGAGATCCGGTAGGCTTTTCTGCGGCTTACCTGAGAGAAAGTATTGAAATAAAGTGATTATTAGTTGATGCAGTGGTTTCTAAGTTGGTCAGCATACCTAAATAGATATGAGATTGATTACATAACAGATAGCAGCTACTACAACTGTTTTTATTTTGTTGGGGGCAGGGATGATTGCCCCTAATAATAAAAATTAGAATATGGATGAGTCTACAATGTCATAAACTGTATGGATACCAAAGTTGTTGGTGGAATCTATGCCTTCGAAATAATAATTGTCTTGACATGTTATTTTCATGCGTAGACAGTGGTGACAGCTTGCCACATTTGTGTAACTTATTTTGTTGTAGGATAAATAGGCTCAAAACCAACATGTAATGAATGTTATACTATGAAATACTATAAAACTTATTACAGTCAGTTAGCATTGATAAAAATGTGATGAACACAATGACTAGATTACTATTCTGTTAACTGATTGATTCAATGTAGTGCATGTTTCTCCTAGTTTACCATGGTGCTATGTAACTGTTTATTAAAATAAAGAAAGGGGATTTATATGTTGGAAAGCATGAGATTTAAAAATGACAAGCATACATACACCATCACTCCTGATATACATTTAAATTGACTAATCGGATGAAGTTAATCTTTGTAAGGGTCAAAACACATTCACACCTTTTAATTTGTTGAAGATCCATTTTGCCTTTTCTTCAACGGTATTTGAGAAAGTCTGCAAAAGATCAACAACATTTCTTTTTCAGCAAAAACAAGGCAGTGGCATCAAACTCCCTGTAAATCTAAAAGTCTAAACACCAAACAGGATTTGCCTGCTGGAATAGTTTTTCTTTTTATACTTATACATAAAATTTTATCCAGCTTTATGCGTCAACACAAACAATTTGTAAAACCTTAGTGATCTGAAACTAATTCCCATCTTATCATTCAAAGTACATAAATCTCTACAATATAGTTCAAGTTTATCTATTTCATTAATGCAAGTTCTTGATTGATGTAAAATTCATGGATTACCCTTATGGCCTTACAAGTCACACAAAAAATACATGCACAACTGAATTAATGACTATGCTACATCAATTACCAATTTAAGAATTAAGTGCCAATTTTTTAAAAAATTGTGCTATTTCAAATGAATGAAGGTACTCACTACTCTTCCAGACCAAACAGAATACAAAAAAAAAAAAAAGCCAGTATGGTACACCACATGGTCCAAACGGCTCCAGAATGTTCTATATGATCAATACCTAAACTTTTCTGTTCCTCTGATTAAGCAAAAAGCAAACCATTTCAATCACTATCTGGAAGGAACTAGAAGAGAATCAGGACAAAAAAAGCTATAACACTTTAAGAAAGAGGCAACTAGCAAGCATTCATTCTCCTTTATTCCCCTTGTTCAACCTATACCCTTTCACACATGTCCCCTTCCCTCTCCTTCCACCAAAGCACAAACCCAAACCCCAGAAAATTTCTCAAGATGAATTCAAAAGGAAAAGCACACCCCATTTTACACACACGACCAAAGGTACAATTTTTAATCCAGAATCAAGCACTGACCTGCTCTTTACATCATGGAAATGAATCTATCACCCTAAAATGTAGAAACATCAATATGCAAAGCTTCTATTTCAGATCTCTCAAAGTGCTAAGAACCAAGCCACATTAATGCAAGACAAACCCAAAAAGCATATACTCACAGAGATGTCTTCAGAGATGTTAGAGAACTCCTCCTTGGCCTTCTTGGAGATCCATGAGCTCCCCAACCCCACCTTCAAGCTGCTAACTTTAGTGAGAGCTCTCTCCATTTTTTGGGGTGTTTTTGCCTCTCTTCCTTTCACTTTTTGGGGTGCAAAGTGCAATGTAGCCAAGGAGACAAGAATGTCTGACTAGTTGGAGTTGGATGGAACACACAACACGATCCAACCCAACAACACAGAACACAACCCAAAGGAAGGAAAAGGGGAAAGGAGTGTTTGTTTTATGTGAATGTGAAAGTGGTATGTGAAGTGATGATAAAGGCTTCACCTTTGCATCAGATGTCAAGCTGAGCTGGCAAAGGGTAAAATGACAAAGTACGCTGAAGCACACACTGCTCAAAGCGGCTTTGCGACCCCACCTTTCTCTTTCAAGTACATTATTTTTTTTTTTTATAAAAAATAGTTATGAATAAAAAAAAATGCTAAATAATTTATTTGTATTAGTTAAAAATTAGTAAATAATTGTGTTGATGATTATCATAAAATATATTGAGAATATTTTTTAATAAATTTTTAAGTCATTTTTTCCTTGTTATTCCATCGTAATTGATCTTTTATCTTATTCTCATATTAAATAAAATTAATAATGGTCTCATCAAATATGATTTCTTTATAATGTAAAATCATAAAAATTATATGATCCCATTTTATTTGATATAATTTTTTTAAAATAAGAATAAAACTAAAAAGTGGTTCTTCTAGTTTTTAAGACAACAAGTTGTTTAAAATAAACTTGAAGCGATAATCATATAAAATATATTTTCAAAATAAATAAAATATAAAGCGATAATTATTTCAAAAAATATATAATTATCAAATTTAAATTGTAATTTTCGCTGCACACCACTTGGTTAAAGTGGCGAATTCGTATGCTACTCTTCAGTTTCATTTTAATTTACCTGTGTGTTGCAGAACAAATTACTTTGGAAATAATATGAGTGTATTTCTTTAAAAAAAATTGTAATTAAGTAATTGAATAGATTTTTGTACGTTATTTTATATTTTTTAATTGATTTAACAGTTTTTTTATATATTTTAATTTAATTAATTAACCTATCAGTTTAATTTTTTTGAATTTTAACTAATTTATCACATAGTTTTTTTAAAGAGATATGATATACATATAATAATTATGACAAAAAAAATTCTTGCAATAATTTGTATAGCATCATTTCCTTATTTATCTTTTTTAATAATAATAATAATAATAATATTATTATTATTATTATTATTATTCAAACTTGTCACCTTTTTTATTTAATTGTATAATTTACTGTCCAAATATCATTTCTCTTTTCTAAAACAAGCTTTCCATGCAAAGAAGTGGTGTATAGGGGAGGGGTCCCCTAAAAAAAAAAGTGGTGTATACGGGTGATAAACTAGCTGTACAAGTGAGCATTAAATTTTAAACTTTTAAAAAGTAATTAATGAAAGCAGTTCATTGTCAGTTGTCACAACGAATAAAAATAATTTTTTTCAACAATACATATTAAATACTTTTTCTTTTAAAATATCGTTTGTTTGCTTAGCTTAAATATATTATTTTTTTAGTTTTAATGTTATATATATCAAGTGCATCGGTAAAAAAAAATACTTATTATATTAAAAATGAAAAAAAATGAATATTTAGTTTTTAAATAGTTAAAATTTTCAAGAGAGTATATGTAGTGTCATTTAATCTATACATCGATACATAGGATACAGATATCGTGTTTTTAAAGTGCATTTTTCAAATAAAATGAATAAAATTCTCTGCAAATAAAATCTTAAATTTAATAGTAAAAATATATATGTGAAAAAAGCATTATTAAAAAAGTAACTTCACATTCTTGAGTATAGTCTTTTTAATTACAAGATAAAAGGAGTTTTTTTTTTTATAAAAATTAACATTTTTTTTCTTAGAGCTTAAATAATAGATTTATAATTAGGGGTGAAAAGACTCGACATTAACCTGATTTAAAAACATAAAGTCTGGTATGACCTATTTATCTATTATAGTTTTTTTAGGCTTAGTTTAACCTAATTAAAAATCTAGCTTGACCTTCGAACTTATTAAAAAGTCTATCATAAATATGAATATAAATATTTGTAAATCTAAAACAAATTTATTTTAATCTTTCTTACTTTCCTTTTTTTTTCTTAGTTTTATCATCTTTCTTTCATTTTTTTTTCTTTTTCTATTATTTTTCTTTCCTTTTTTCTTTTTATTATCTTTCTTTCCCTTTTTTCTTTCTTTCTTCCATCTATGTTTTTTCTTTTTTTGTTTTAATATTTTCTTTCTTTTTTCCTTTTTCTATTATCTTCCTTTGTTTTTATTTATGTTTTCTTTCTCTTTTTTTCTATTTTAATATTTTTCCCTTTTTTTATTCTTTTCATTTCATCATCATTTCCCTTTTCTTTTTTTGTTTTCATTTTATTAAATAATTATCTTTTCCTTCATTTTTTTGGGACACGAATAAAATTATGGTATGACAAATTGAATATATATATATATATATATATATATATATTAAATAGATAAGCTTGACAGATCAAATGTCTCTGATAAGCGATCTGACCCATTTTCATCCCTACTTATAATAGATTGTTATTGACACGATAATGGAAGATAATTGTAATTTTTTTTTTCCTGTTTTAGTAAGCTTGAATACAATTCCTTTCAACCTAGTGTAAGTTTCAAGTTATCTTATTTTTATTATTTTGGAAGAAGATTAAAGGGATATGTTTTGTGTAATACCTCATGGGAGAAAAGGAATTTTTTTATGCATCATTTTTTTGGATTTGAATCCATGATCAAGTCACCAAAACATAACTTTATCATTGAACTAGGACTCGTTCTTACTTAATCATTAGTTAATTAGAATAAATTAGAAATTAAATTGCTCTTCGAACCTTTATGGTGTGCTTCTATTACCCTAAATTTTTGACCACAGATCTTGTTTTCCATTATGGCTTTTCACCCTTAAGTTTGTTTACTTGGGGGACCATTGAGAATGTTATAATATCTTAATTCTAAAAAAGTAAGTTAATGTTGAAGCTATATGCATGTGAGAATAAAAATATTTGCCAATAAACATGGTGGGGTCAGAAATTTTTATTTTCCAGCTCAAAAGGCTAATAACACCGACCATAGCACTATCATAAAACGATTGCATCTTCATTCTGAACGAAGGTTCCAATTATTGAGAAGAAAACGGTGATAGACCACAAATCCAAGCAATCAAGCATGATTCTATAGTTTTCTCCAGCTGTTTGCTGACTTATTTGGCTTTTGTCTTAGTAATGTGGATAACTCATTTAAAGCATCTCACTTTTTTTTTTCTTTTTCATATGGTGAATTAGAGCATTATTCTGCATTGCTTTGGAACAAAAAAAAAGCAAAAAATATTGCTTAGCATATTTCCATGTTCTAACCTACTTAGCCTTCATTTTTGGGTATTAACACATTGCCACTGTACAGGACCATCTTAAACACACCCACCCTGTGAAATGTGAATATATATATCTAGGGGAAAAGGCTAACAAGTTGACTAGCATATTTAAATTTAATATTGGTCACCATAATAATGAAGTTATATATGTATAATTAAATGATTAATTAGTTTCATGCTGAGTTTGAGGGAAAAACACTTCTAATACTAATGACATCCTGAGTTTGAGGCTACCACTAGACCGTAAATAGTTCCACCCAATTACTATTACTCAATTAGTTCCTAGGCGCTAGGAGATTTGCTTGGAGAGGGTTGCCCACCGAGTAGAAAAAATGGCATAAGAGGGATTCAAATGCATACCTAGGTCAGAATTTGTACCGAAATTCTTAACAACCTATGGCAACCCACATTGGCTTAATATTGTCGACTGCATAATCGGGAGCTTGTGGACAGTTTTAGATAAGCATACAATCCATACATTAAGTGATGTTTTTAAGTACATTTATTTATATGTAAGGACTCTTGTACGTCCTTTTTTTTTTCTGTTTGACTTGAGCACTAAACTATCTACATAACTGATAAGTACAAACACTACCATTATTCTGTTTAGATCATCTTCTGTTTGTCTAGTCAAGTCTTCCCAACAAGTATTCCACCTGCGCACTTGTTTTGTGAGAGGCATAACCCAATCTCCATAAAGATCTGCAATCAAACTTGGCTTGATTTTGTACACTGGACTGGCTATATAGCCTGTTTCACTAATCTTCACCACCTGGCCATATGTTCTTGCCTTAATTTCTACTCTTCTTGACTAATTCCTCCACTGTTTCATATGTCAACAACACCAGCAACAGTTTCCGGTCCTGTGAAGCACGGAATAATGTAGCGTCAGAAAATTAAGTTTTTTTTGGTCGGCATCAGAAAATTAAGTAACACGACCATATCTAGAATCACAATGGAAAATAACAGGAATCAGGTATGCAGAAGTTTACTTTCGCCTTAATGGCAGGCCTCGCTCATATTCAGAAAGGGCAACTCGAAACTTTGCCTCAGCAACAAATTTGCCATAGTGGATTCTTTTTGAGAGAGCCTGTAATGATGCTTAAGAATTATAACAAAATCTCGGAATTAATTTGTACTAAACTACACCTTTACATACTTGATTATGATATCAAATGTACAGAGTAAAAAATGAGAATTAAAGGACTACCCACTTGATGCTCACTAAAAGTACTGTGACCTGTTATTATTTTAAATTTCTTGTGTAAAGTTTATTAGCTGCTGTTCTTTAACAATGAACTTTACAAAGTAGAGCAAGAATATATAAAAAAAACTTTACTGTTCCACTGGGGTACTCTTAAAATTTAGGGGGAAGGGATGATGCCCAAATCTAAGGCAGGAAAATCAAAGTCTTTGGCTCAAAGAGTGCTTAAAAGGATACTTATGTTTATCTCATCCCAAAGAGACAAGTGAGAGCTCAAACTGCACCCTATTAGTAAGACCCTAGCCCTATCATGCTCCACTTGACCAAGGGGACGGGTGTGCTAGAAATGTAACCAAAATAAAATAAAAAACATTCATGTGCCTTCACCTAACAACATGAGTTTTTACTGTATAGGGATTGATGTTTGTGAACATGAGGAGTATTAGGAACACACTCCTCCTAATACATTCTCTTTTATTGGTTAAAATATATTGAAAACTACAAAATGAGGAGAGAGAATCATTAAATGAGATGTGAAATTCACTATTTTTTATAATTTTCAATAAATTTTAACCAATGAAAGACTGTGTGTTAAAGAGCGTGTTCCTAACATTTCTTTTGTAAACATTAATTTGAAAGGGACTGTTGAGAAATTTAAATACTATTATTTAATTAGAATAATCTTATTGATTAAGTAGGTGTTTATAGACTTGTAGTAGGTAGGTGAAAGGTGTAAAGTGCAATTGTTCCCTGCTGGTCACATTTTTAGTATAAATGAAGAATTGAATTCATGATTTTGTATCTACACTATCTAGAGCCTCTTTAGTGAACTTTATTGTAACAAACACACTTCAGCTTCTTATAATGATAAAAATTCTCCAATAATATTGGAAGCTTAGTTAGTACCTGCAAACAACGAGTGTCACAAACAGCGTCAGATCCACAGTTATCATCATCTCCTGCTTTTACCAATCTTGTGAGGATATCCTTAAAATAGATATTCCAAATCCTATTTTTTATATTGATGGAATCAGCCGAGTGATGCAGAACCTAGTATAAGTACCAGGGAAAATGGAAGGTAGATTAGCCAAAATCCAATCAGATAAACAACGAATAAGCTGAATAAGAAACAAGGTTCTCCTTTATTGACAGCTAATCAATTCAGTTAACTGAAGTGAGAAGGATTTACCATTAGGGAATAGCTCAAATTTATAGACTATGGAGAGGCATTGACAATTATGTTTTATAAATTGGCTTTAATGGGCTTGGCTTAATGTTGCGTATTTTGACTTTTCAAAGCAGCAGCAAATTTTTGAATTTGCACCGAAAGCACAGCAGCATTTGTTGAAAATTTGTTTCAACAAATCACGCACACGCACAGTACTCACGGGTTGCTTCGTTTGCAACTCCTATATAAAGGAGCTTGGCATTCGGTTTAAGATGCAGGGTAATCAGAGTAGCAACTGATTAAAAGGAAAAATTAGGAGTGTGTGAGAGTAAACACCAAGTGAGGAAAAATACCCATTTCTGTATTTTTTCTTTTGTATCCAATTTTGTGTGATATCCTTGTGAGGATTATTGGGTGTATATGGGATTTGGGTTTTGAGTGTTATTTTCTTCTTTTGTACTCTTCTTCATTCTAGTGGAACTCTTGATCTGTTTTCGCCCGTGGACGTAGGCACACTGCCGAACCACGTTAAATATCTGTGTCTTGTCTGTGTTCCATTTTACTCCCCATTTTATTATTTCTCTATCTCATATTTTGCTTTATCCGATCCAATTTCCATAACAAACTGGTATCAGAGCATACCGGTTGGATTTTTGGGTGGAAGTATTGTTCATCACTATTCACGTATACGTACGATACTATTCACGTATACGACACTATTCACAGAAAAATAGTGTGATCCGGAGCAGTTACTATTTGGAGTATCGTCAACACCATGGCGGCAAAATTTGAGATTGAGAAGTTTGATGGCAAAATTAGTTTTAGCCTATGGAGAGTTAAAATGCGTGCTATTTTGGTCCAACAAGGACTACAA
>PYAF01002466.1:622994-647020 GCA_007407185.1 Glycine tomentella
AGAAGAGAGGAGAGACAAATAAATTAAATTTTTAATGATGATAAAAAATAGATAAGAGATAAAGTTTTAAAACTTAATGGTACTCAAATAGGAGACGAAAAACTTTTTTGAATTCAATTATAATTAGTATAATATTCTTAAATTAGTGTAATTAAAGCAAATAAGTTTGTGATTTTTTTTTTTCAAATTTTAGAGTGTTGGTTGTTAAAGAAGAAGAAAAAAAAGGTAAGAGTGCATTTACATATTATGTTTAAAGCGCTCATCATTTTTTAATTAATTCGATTTACTTCTTTTAATAAGTAAATGAAATTATAAAAAAAACTATAAACTGGAAAGAAAAAACATTTATTTTTATAATTATAATTTTTATAATGCATTCATATTTATATTATGAGGAGAGAGGAGAGAGGAGACATAAATAAATTAAAATTTTAATGTTGCAAAAAATGAGAGAACAGATTATCTTTGAAAATTTAATGATGTGAAAATTGGAGAGAGAAAAGTTTTGTGAATTCAATTATAATTACTATAATATTTTTAAGTTAGTTTGATTAAAACAAATCAGTTTATGAGTTTTTTCTCTCCAAATTTTAGTGTTGGTTGTTAATGCACTCATATTAAAAAAAAGATATGAATGCACTAACATTCTTCATATATGTGTGTACGTTAAATAAAAAAAATGTGTAACATAAATGAGGATAATTTGGTCTTTTAATCATTCATTCCTTTATTTGTCACTTTTCATTCAAAAGTGAAAGAAAGTATTTGTTACATATAACACACATGATATTATTCTTTCACTTTGCACTGTATAATTTTCTAAACATTGGAAGCTTTTCTTTCCATCTAGAATCAGTTCACTCTTTTTCATTGGAAACACACAATGTGTAATTGAAAATGAGTTAAACAACTTTATGATAGATGGATCGATATAATTTGTTTATCATTTTTTTCATTCGTTGTTCAAGTTTTCTCTTTATTATTTTTTCTATTTTCAATTACATGTTGAGTTCTATTTTTCTTGGATTTCTGGTTTCCCTCCACAACTCAAAAATTAGTTAATACCATAAAAAGAAATTATTGTTTATAGAAGGATCGATCTTTGCATTTTGCTTATATGTCATCTACACATAAATGAGCTCTAATAGCAAACTCTTATTGAGTTTGGTTATTACAATAAGAGTCCATTTAGGTTTGGGCTCGCGAACAACATATATAATCCACAACTCATATGATATATGGATTTTGATTTTTGAGACCATATAAATTGTGGGCTTTTTAGTCATGTCCATTTAACCCTTTAACCCGTTGGTTAAATGGGCTTTTCACATGCCCCTATGGACTTTAATTTTATACCTTAATTTTTAAAAATAATCAATGATTTAGTTTGGTCTTTTGAATTTATTCGGGTCTTTGGGTAAATATGAAGTTGTTCATTTGTATTGGATGCTAAACTTTTCTTTTACTTTGTCTCCATTGCCATTTATTTATTGGTTTGTTTGTTTCTTTATTAGACCATTCTTTTTGTTGAGTTGTTTTGGCAAAACACCCAAGGCAAAACTAGATATTACTCAAATTTTGAGTTTAGTACACCAACATCCCCTTTGAACGAGTGGGCTACAAAACCAGACACACTACTATTAAAACATACATCAGATTGTAGAGACAACCCATGTTTTGCAAATGAATCTGCTAATTTATTTGGTTCTCTATGAATATGTTTCAACATGCAGAGCTGAAATTTTCCTTGCATTTTCTAAATATCAGCTACAAGCTCTTTAAAGCACTCCCCCTTACCACTTTAATTTGTCATCCAGCAGTTTTATAGCATCAAATGAATTCTTTTCCACCGTTACCGATGCTATCCCTTCGTCACAAGCCATATAAAATAGCCAACCTTCTAGAGTAAGCCCGAACAAAGTTGTCATTATTACCTCTTATGATAGCACCACATGAAGCTATTCCTACTGCTGGAAGACAAGCTCTGTAACGGACCATACAGTAGCTACAGCTCATGAATTAGGGAAGTCCACTAGAGTCCACAAGCAGCCCAAGTATCTGGCAGATTATGAAACTAATTAGTGTTCCGGTTTTCTTAATTAATATTATGGATATTGTAAGTGGCCAACAGGCCCGTAAGGTTTTTGCAAGGGCTGGTAAGCCCATTAGGTTATCAGCTTATAAGGACAGTATGCAGTAAATGAAGGAGGCAATATTGAAATATCTTCTATCTATCTTCTTTCTTTCCCTTTTCTCTCTAAATCTCCCGATCAACTTAAAATAACTGGAATACACTGTTACAAGCTCCATCATGGTTAAGTTTCATAGAGCCCCCATAGGATCATTCCAAATTTCAGACTCATCTGTCTTCATATTTGGATGAATCGGAATATCGGATCCAGTACATTCTGCATATTTTGGCTACTACCGATATCTCTCAATAGCGCCAAGGCTTGGAACAAAATTTCATCAATTTTGTGTCGTGTATCTCAGAAGATGATCTCATTTCGTCTCCACCAAATGCAGTACTCCATATGGTGTTTTCTAACATTTTATTGCTTTGAATATTAGTTTTCATCCAACTACTCATATCCTGTTGGTATAACAAAATATGCAGTAAACTTGAAATGGCTCCAAATCTGCTTTACCCAAGTACAGTCTCTAAAAGTATGTTCCAGAGATTCAGTTTATCATGGCATAACGGGCAAGTGTCTTCATCAGTCATAAGGCACTATTTCCTTAACATATTTGTGGGGAGAATTTGTTGGCCTGTTTTCCAGAGAAGATATTTAATGGGTTCCGGTCCATATCAACGCCAAATACTTTTGCAAAGCTAGTTATCTTCCAAATTGTGCGTACATGACAGTTTACTATAAGCATCACGGGTAGTAAATTGTTCGTCATCCGAATTCCAATCCACATAATTTGGTCGACTAGAACTTCATGGAGGTTTCATTTGATTGATATAGTGAACAATCTCCTTAGAAAGTTCAGTAGACATGCACTCATAGTCCCGATTACCATTAGCATTAAAGAAACACACCAGGATATCCGCCCCCTCATTAGTTTGAACATAGTAATGTTGGCTAAGTTTTCGATATCCCAGGGCCCAATTGTCCTCCCAGAATCGGATTTTACGACCATTACCCAGCTTCCAAATCAGGTTCAAGTGTAAATTTTCCTACCCTTTAACAATTCCTCTCCAGAGATTTATTTATGGTCTTCGTTGATCAATAATAGGAATCACATCATTATCACACTTATGCTTTGCACGCATGACTTGAACCCAAAGGTCATTTGGTCACGTACAAAATTTCAATCTTACCTTCATTATACTCACCTGGTTCATAATACTAGCTTGTCTAAGCCCAAGTCCACCGTTCCTCTTTGGAGTACGTACATAAAGAATCTCATTTACGCCAATGGACTTTGTTAGAGTTTGTAGTATGGCCCCAAAAAAAGTTTCTACATCTTCTATCAATCTCTTCACACATCGACGAAGGGAGCGTGTTGTTTGCATAACATAGTTAGAAAGAGTTTGGATAACTACCTTAGTCAAAGTAACTCTCCCCGCCATAGATAATTGAGAAGTCTTCCAATTACTCAATCTTCGGGTAACTTTCTCAAGAACAAATTGGTAGCTTTGCTTGGAAAGTCTATCATGGTGAAGAGGAACTCCCAAGCATTTTCCAAGGTCCGCCGTCCTCTCACAGTCAAGTTTTGCCCTTATTTCATCTCTAATATTCCAAAGAACATTATTAGAAAATAAAATTCTGGTCTTTTTTTCTACACTTTCTTTTATTGAATTATTTGGGAATTTTAATAATAATGTACCTATATTTATTCGGATTGAAAGTTGTTGAGAACACTCATAGACATAGTAAATTAATTGCGAGTCATAGAATTCGTTTTCTTTAAATTGAGCCAACTTATTTTAAAAGATAATATAAGTAAATTTAGTTATTAATTAATTAAATATTTAAAGTCGATATTACATTTCCATGCATAATAAATTGTTGCTATAGATTATTATTACTATTATTATTATTGAAGAGATTAATTAGATTCGTTAATTTAAAAATTAAAACAAAAAAGCTTGAATTGAGACTATACTAAGAGAACATAAATACGACTGATTTTTTTATTTCTGTAAATAGACAGAAGTAACAGAAAATAAAAAGGAAGAATGGTATGTGTCTCTTTTTAATTTAGGAATACATGTAGCTATCTATCTAATTAACTTTACTAATAAATATTTTGGCCTTCACATATGCTTTTGTCAAATACTTTCTAAATCTAACTACATTAATTTTCACATTTTGCTCCTTCAAATATACCCGTTGCTTAGACCAGTTGCCTTTATGAAAAGCTGGCGGGTCCTTGAACACCAAGCTATTAGCACCAAACCTCTCTAACAGGCTGCTTTCATTAGGCTCAATCGTGTACTCTATGTAATCCACCCCCAAGAATTTTGGTGGTTTCTCATAGTAAGTACTTGAAGCCCAATAGAGTTCAATAGGCACCACTTGTACCAATACCGAGCCTGGCCTAAGGAACAAAAAATTTGTTAAGCCTGCTCCATGCACCCCTAACAATACATCACTAGCATGAATTAGCCTATAAACTTTGGCCATAGGGGTGTATTGTGGCTCAAACACATGCACATTGAACCCTATCTCCTCAGCCACCTTTATCACATCATTTTCGTTCAAAAGCAAACGACTCACATTGCCTCTTCTTCTTATCAATGTCAAACGTGGCTTCCCATTTTCATTAGGGTACACAAATGGGGTATCATCATCTTTGGTATATACTTTGTCTAGGAATGCACGAAAATCTAGAAGGGTTTTAGGGTTTGGTAGCAATTTTGGGTTTATGGTCATGTCTCCATGCTTTATCAACCCTATGGTTGCTGATGGAAAGCAATGGACGGTGGATATGTTATTTGTGTTGATGATCATGTGGTTGGGACTAAAGGCTGATAATAATTCGGCATATTTTTTGAACCACCAACTCTGACCTTCCAGGACCACAAGTATTACATCTTGATTAGGCCACAAGGAATTGATGGTGATGAAGAGTGGGATGAAATTCTCATTTATTTCATGGTAAAAGTTTCCGGTGTACCCTCCCACACTGAATACAAGTGCTGGGGTATGGTGTGTGACACCACATGATAGTTTTGGTGGAGCTAGGGTTAGTGTGACTTCTTTGACATTGGACATTGCTGTTTTGTCACCCTTGAGAGTATAAGGAAGGATTTTAAAAGGAATGTGGGGTTTGTCTCGTTGTGTGTGAGGACCCAAAGCAAAGAGAGTTGAGGAAGCTTGATCCAAAAGTGTTGAGCCATTAATTGTGCATATATCATAACCATTATGAGAATAGTCACAAGTGATTACAGCGCTACCATTGTTGGCATTCCAATTTCGGGCCCATTCAGAAATTGATAGCATGCTCCTCAATTTCACTTTCCATATAGTTGCATCTGTGTAGACAAAATGAACATGCTAACATAAAATAACTATTTTATTTATTGTTTGAGCTTGAATTAATGTCATTATAAACAAGGATCAAACTCATGTTTCAATCATTATTTGTTTTGTATTTATGAGTTTTATAAGAAATAAATAATTTGAATCTGAGTAATGAGTACCGTTTTTATATTTTATTTTGATTATATTATAAAAGAGAATTTATAATAAAGTCCTTCCGTTAATCTTTATACAAATATATTTTTTCATTTGGATCCCCACTCTTTATACAAATATATTTTATATTTTATCATGACTCACACATTCAACTAACTGAATTACACCCCTTTAGTAAACTCTCACTATCCTACTCCAATAACATTACAACCACTAAACTAGATCAGTGTTTATTTGTATACATTTATCATTACTAAGTAAATTCAATATAGATATAAATTAATAAGTAATACTACAAATAAATTAAAAAATTATAAATTAGTATATATTTATTAGTATTCAATGTATTAATGTCCAATAAATATAATAATTTAATTTATTAATTATATATCCATTGCATTAATATCCAAGAAATATATATATATAATAAATTAAAAATATAAATTAGTATATATTTATTAGTATTCAATGTATCAATGTCCAATAGATATAATAATTTAATTTATTAATTATCATCCATTGCATTAGTATCCAAGAAATATATATAATAAATTAAAAATATAAATTAGTATATATTTATTAGTATTCGATGTATTAATGTCCAATAAATATAATAATTTAATTTATTAATTATATATCCATTGCATTAATATCAATTTTTTTAACTGTGCAATATTGCACACCATAAGAGTAATTAATTACTTAATGTTATCCAATTTAGATTAATACTTATTTTTAATGATTCTATTGAATTAATTATTATCATTTTATTATTTAGATTAGTAGATTTACTTTTTCATTCAAAATAATAAATATCTTATCTCATTTATTAAACAGATTTATTTCCTGTAATATTTTTTCCTAAAAATTAATTTCTCTCGTTCTGAAAAAAAATTAAATATTTATTTAATGACATAATTATATTCATATGTCCCGATGAATAGCTATTGATGGTCGACCATATGGAATGGAATAAAAAAACATGTGAAATAAAAAGCATATGTGTGCTCTTCGGTGATATTTTTTAAGAGAAAAATATTATAGGAAACGAAGAACATGTGAATATCTATAATTATTATATTTCAAAATTATTTTATTTTTTTCAAAAAGAAAGAAATTATTTTTTAGAGACAATATTATAAGAAATAAATTTATTTGATGAATTAAAGAGAGAGAAAATATTTATAATTAAGTGAATTTATCATTAATCTAAATAAGAAAATGATAATAATTAATTTGAAAGAATAATTAAAAATAAGTATTATTCTAAATGAGGTAACATTAAGTAATTAATTACTCTTATGGTGTAAAATGTTGCACATGCATGTTAGAAAAAAAAAAAATATATATATATATATTACAATAAATATATTACTATTGTTTAATATTTGCATCATAATAGTAAAAGTAAATATTTATCAAAACAAAAAAAGTTAACATTATTTATTGCTTTTATTTAACCAAATACAAATATTCAATAGGATTTGTGGATTACCTCGAATCACAGTCGTCTGGAGAAAGAAGATGAAGACCAATATTACAAAACATATAGCTAACTTCAATAATCTTGAAGTCTTCGCTCCTTCCATTAATATTGCTGATTCCAAGGAACATTAATTAGCATAATTTATGTCAAGGCTATATATAATCACACTCTTGCTTCAACGTTTAATTACCAATATAAACTACAATTATCAATCTCATATATTTATATATATAAGATTCAATTACTTAATTATTAAAATTAACAAAAATGATTAATTTAATTGATAGTAATAAATTTATCTTAAATTTATAAATAAAAAATTATTTTTATCATTATTATTTTTCTTTCTTCTAATGACTTGGTAATGTATTTTCTTTTTTCTTTTAATGAGTGATATTTATAGTCTCAAAATAATTAATTTAAGAAATATTATAGATTAAATTTTATAAAAAAATAAATATTATTTTTAATTTGAGTCTTATAAATAATAACGAAAGAAAAAATACCAAGCTTGAAAATGAGAAACAAAAATTCTCAATGATATATTTTTTTGTAAGCAAATTCCTGAATGAATAGATCAACTGCTTAATGATAACCATAAAAAATAGTGTGTGTATATAAAGAGAGCCCGGGATTAATTCCCAATATGAATGCGAATATGAAGCAATAGCAAGTGATTGATATGGATGAACAAAATAAAAGTAAGGAATTATAATTCTAATTAAAAAAACTGTTGGAAGTAAATTGATTATCTAATTAAATCGAAAATAGCCTTTAGTAAGTGATACTTACACAGTTTCTTTGGCTTGTCCTCTCCTCCCTTTCTATGCCGTATAGTCTTAGTCATGTTTGTGTAACTCTTAAGATGAAGAACAATGGGAGCTTAATTTGGTGGGTGATTGTTATTAGAGTTTGACACGAAAGATTCTGGAGGTATTTAACTTAACATGTTGGCTAATATCTATATATATATGGTAATTAAGGAATAATAAAGTAGAGAGGAAAGAAAATTTTGGAAAATTAAAAGGTTAATAGTTTGGTCCAAGAAAAATGAGAGGATAAGAATTTAGAATTGTGAGATTCATAAGTTATTTTATTTTCTCACGTATTTTCATTTATTTATTTATATTTCAATATTTATTTTTTATTTTTAAATAAGCACATTTATTTTCACTCTATTTTTTACTTATTTTTTTCATTCTATCATTACATGTGGTTGAGCGGTTATGCGTTCTCACCTTTGATAGTTTTCTAATCAGCATCTCATTAATGGATCTAAAACTGTTTATAAGAAAGCCCAAACTTCTTATTTATATATTTTATAAAATAATATAATTATTATTTTAAAACTGTAAAATTAATATATATTATTTGATTCGGTGCCAATATATATATATATATATATATATATATATATATATATATTTGATTAAAGAAACCAGTCAACATCTCATTAATGAATTTAAAACAGTATATATTCTAACAAAGTCCAAACATTTTTTAATATATTTATCAAATAATATAATATTTTAAAAATACCAACAACTATTGATATAAATGATAATGATTTATGTTTTTTGATCGAGTAATCTAATATTTGAATTTTGATTGATGAATATTAGTTTAAAAAAATATAGTATTGTAAAACTGTAAAATTATTATCATTTTATATGAAAGAAAAAAAAATTGATTAAAAAAACTAGGGAACATCTCATTTATTTATTTGTTTAAAATAAATCCCCATTTATTACACGCTCAATCAGTTCAATTGATTTTATTAAGAGATATAACATGTCCCTACATTGTGAAGCTGTCATTCTTAACTCTGCACTTTCTAACAGTTGTGTACATCTTTTCAACTAATCTTAATCTTAACTAAGTCTAATATTTAAATATCATAAATATTTAATTTAAAACTGATTTGACATATACTTTTTTATATAGGAATTTGACGTATACTTATGAAGTTAAAATATATTTGGAACGAATTGGAGAAGTTTTAGAAAAGTATTAGGGCGTATTTGAATATAAAATTATAAGTATTTTTGAGGATTTTGTTGAAAAAAGTTCTATAGTAGAAATTTTAAAAAACACATTTAATATGTATCCAAATTCATAACACACATGTGCCATAGAATATTAAAACTAAAGTTAATATATTTGTGTGTTAAACTAATATCTAAAAATGTTTAATATAAATTCATATTCAGAATTTAAATTTGAGATTATTAATTAATCTAAAATAATTCTGTATGCACTCAATTGTAACTTAATCATGTTCAGAAACTATTAATATAATTAAATTATTTCAGGAAAGAGTAACTATATCCCAGAATCCTTCCCGACACACCATTTACGTACAGGAAAAACAACCAACCTAATGTTAAATTGTTTTTTACTAAGCACCGACCTTTTTTTTTTACGTATAAAAAAAGATTTATTAAATTGATTTTTCTCTTGTCAAAGTCAATAAAATATAGGTTTATTACTCATTGGCAGTTTTTTTTATTAATCCTTAACACGTATCTCACACCTTAACAGGGACAACTTATTCTTTTCCACACACTTTCTTGATGATTTTTTTTATGTGGGATAAATAGTCCATTTTGAAAACACTTATTGTTTTTAGATCATAATGAAAATGTAATTTTTGTTTTTCTTTTAAATTAATTAGATTTGAGATTTTTTATGAGATTTTTTTATTGAAGCACGATTGATTTCTAAGTATGTTTTTGACTGTTTACCTTTTTACTAGTTAGTCTGGGTAAAGATTTCAATTCTTTGTCTTTTTTTGTCCATTATCTTGACGTTAACTAAAAGAAAAAGAGAAAAAAAAATATTTACATAAGTTTCAAACGTTCTAGTTGTAGCTAGGAGTTGCTGAGTTCCGACTTCATAGTTGACGAAATCAAAAAGAAATCTCTCAGGTAAACCAAGTTAATTTGCAAGGTTTTTTAAAACCACTGCTCACAAAGGAAGAAAAGGCCCCAAACAAACAAAAACGAAAAGCTTACTAGCTAACCCTAACCGTCCTTTTTTAATGGAATTTACACCTTAAAATTTTGAACATGAAATATTTATTTCTCAATTATTAAAGAAATCTTTGAGATATTGATATATATAACAAACTCCCCCATATAACTGCAGCCCTTGATAAAGACTAACTGAAACTGTTTGAGCTAGCTCTATCTCAAACATACTCCCAAAAAAAATATACTAATGATTGTATAATTGGACTCCACTGGAACTGAACATTATCTGGAAGCATTTGCTACTTACTTCTCCATTTTTTCTAAGTATACCCCCAAATCCCCCTTTTTATATTTTAATTGCCCATTATTCCCTTTTCCTTAAAGAGATACAAACCTTGGAAACCCTTTTTCTTTTCTGAAAATATCTTTTTGGAATAATATATACCTATTCTATAAATGTATTTATGGAATAATGTATCATAATTATGAAAATACATTTCCAGAATAGATATATATTATTCTAGAAAGACATTTATGGTGTTAGAAAATGAACGCTTATCTTACCCACTCATGTTTGTTAATTTTATTTTCATCCTATCATTAGTGATCTTTAAACTTATCTAAAATCTTATTTTCCTCTTATCTTTATTGTTATTTAAACCCTAATTTTGTATCCCATATTCTTTATATAATAATGTATATTATATGTAACATTGTGTACTTTCCTTCACGTAGGACTCTGTTTCAAGGTATGTTTCATCTTTATTAATATTGTTCATATTATTATTATTATACTCTAATTTTGAAGTCTCATTTCATTATTCTTTAAACCTCCTTTATGTACTATTGTCTTTCCCATGTGGCACTGCATTTTAAAGTATATCCATGGTTGACTTATCTATTATACAATGTACATCATACTTTTTTTACACAAGAAAAATAAGAATAACAATAATAAGGAAACACTGCCCACACATGTGTTTTCTCTTATTATTGTTATTTTTATTTTTTCTTATGTAAATGGATAATGGATGAAACAATAAAAGAAATAATAATAATAATAATCAGAATAATAAAAATAAAAATGAGACAATCTTAAAATACACTGCCACGTGAAGTAAAACACACAATGTTACATGTAATATACAATATGGGATACAAAATTAGGGTTTAAAGATCATTAATTAGGATGAAAATAAGACTAATAAATATGGGGTGTAAAATAAGTGTTCATTTTCTAATACTGAAAATGTCTTTCCAGAAAAGAAAAGTGGTTTCGATGGAGTGTCTTTAAGCAAAAAGGATATAAAGGGCAATCAAAATATAAAAAAATGGAGAATGGGGTGTACTTAGAAAATAGAGGGATATAAGTAGCAACTGCCTTGTCTGTTTGTATTAACTTTTAAGGCCCTTCTTGAATGTGTTACATGTTAGGCCATGCTATTCGCTCACCTTTTCCCCCTTTATTTTCTGTTCTTTTATCCTTTAAAATTAGTTTTGAAATGTATTTTAACCTTCAAAATGTAAAATAAAAAATGAGAAGAGAAAAAGGGAGTACAAATATAATTCCCCTACCAGAACCTGAACAGATGGATTGGATCGTTAGTAAGAAACAATATCAGCTGCCAGAAAACAAAAAATAAATGGGAAATGGCAATATATCTTTTCTAATCAGAAGTTTAGGAGTGTGTTTGTTTCAAATTTTACAAAATTATTCTGGGAAATGTAATACTCCTCCTATGTTTGGTATGTTATAAAAATTTATTCCCAGACATTATTTATTTTCAACAATCTATATTACACATGTTTTCATCTCTTTCTATTCCATGTATTCTCAGGAAATGAAAGTTATTTTCTAAAGTAACTTTTCACTTTCCTCTTATTCTACGTTTTTTTAATATTTTTATTTTTGAATTGAAACAAATTTAAAAATATTCCAAGAAATGATAAGTAATTACCAAATATATTTAATGAAAATAATAGTTTTAGTAATAGGACTCCAGGGAATATCATTTCCGAAATATAATTTAGTACATTTATGTTCCTTGAGTGAGTTAGATATCAAGATTCATGGGGTCTTCAATGTTCTAAAAACGTTTAGGAGTAATTTTCAATTATTCATTAACAAAATTCTAATATCAGAAGTGAGATTTTCAAATTTGTCATTTTGAAATGCTCGATTCTTACCGATTGAACAAACATTTCTTGAAGACTTCAACCTTTGTTAGAGCTAATGGCAATATATGGAAGCTTTATTTGTGGCCCTTATCGCGCATGGTATATGTAAATATGTGGTCTCCACCTTGTCAATTGGGACACGTTTACTCTCCCAAAAAGGAGAAGGTAGCCTTAGCATGTGTTTTGAAATAAAATGTGTTGGGTAAAACTTAAGTTGAAATGATTTTTAACTCAATTTTAAAATATTTTTATACTTATTTTTAAAATAATAAAAAATCTGTAAATTTAATTTTTAATTTTTAAAAAATATATTCTCACTATCACTATCATTTTATTATCACAATCACCTAGTGACATCAAAAAAGAATTTTAGTGGGACAAAAATAATTTAATATTTTCTCGAGCAAAAGATAATATAAGTTATATTAAAAGAGTATTGAAAAAAATGAAAATAATAAAAATTAAAACAATAAAGTAGATAAAATTAGTAATAATTTATTTTTAGAGAATGACAATTTATTTTATCATTTGTCTTTTTCAACTTTTTACATTTATATTTTTAAAAACAATTATTTTATGGGGAAACACCTATCTTCTTATGGGGACAACAAAGTATTTATTCAATATATTCAAGTAAAAAAATACTTTGAGGAGTAATTACTTCTCCTGTTTTGCACATATATCTTTAATATATTACTTTTTCTGTAAAAAATTATATTTTTTTCAAACTTTTTACTATTTTTAGCATATTAAATTATTATTTTTAAGTTTTTTTTTGTGTTGATATTTTTTATATGACATTATTTCAGTATGCAAAGGGATAAGATAAAACACTTGCCTCAATTTGTAAAAAAAAATTAAAAACTATAAATAAATAATTGAAACTAAAAAAATAAAAATAAAACTGATTTTGTTTTTTAAAATTTTAATTAAAAATAAAAAATAACCCAAACGAGACTTAAGTTAATAACAGTGCATGATTTAAAAGTTAATATATGCGTGACATTTTTTATTTATCATATCCCTGTTAATATTTAAAAATGAATCTGTTGACTCTCTCGATTAATATCTTTGTTTTGTTAATTTTTAACTGTTGATTAATTAATTTTCAACTAATTATACTAAACACAGTCCAAAACCCAAAGGGATCTCGAACTCCTGTCTTTAAGAAAGTTAGTTGGTGACAAATCCTTTCAATAAATCCATGTTTGGACTAAGAAGTTCCAAAACGAGGTTTGCTTGGGAAAAACTCAACACCCACAACTACTCGTCACCTGGTAGTTGGTACTATTGGGTACATACATTGAAATGGCTATCACAATTCGCAAGATCATACAATATAGTTTGAATGCAATTATTGGAAAGATGCAAGTGGAAGAAGCCCAAAAGTTCAGCTTTTGTATTATAGCCATGAGATTTTTTTTTATGTTGAAAATTTTGATTAGAATCCAATAATAATAATAATATTATTATAGAAGAGATTTTGATTAAAATATCTCTGCCAATTAATTTATGCAGTATTGGATGATTATATATGTTGATGAGATTATGAATTCAGAATTAGTGCTTGGATCAGTTAAGTCTTGTTTTATTTAGCAACAACAGATATTGGTGAGTGAAATATAGGTCAAAATTATGATAAGCTGATAAGTAGCAAAGCCATGGATGGCCATAGGTATTGCATACCCAACTACTCTCAATATCCATGGACAACGGGATGCGTACACCGTCTTATTGCATCAACATCGTGCTTATTCATTCACTCATTCAATTTAAATAATGCTAACATCAATCATCAATTTATGAAGACGGGTCCACCAAATGCTGCGTGGGAAGACTGAAGTCAGTGAAGTGAACTGAATGGCTTCGCTGAGAACTCGGAACTGCCCCAGTCGCAAGTTGTTTCTGTTTTTTTCCATAACGAGAAATTGTCCTTTTTTTTATAATAAAACAAACTACGTTAGAAGTATTTTAGATCGTTGGATAAGATTTGTTTTAATTGTAGTGTCTTTAATTTAGGTAATGTATGTTTAAATTTTCTATAAATTATTATTAAAGTCCACTTCGAGTCTTGTTTAAGGAAGAAATCACCATTTTAGGAGCTAACCCTAAATAAAACGTTTCTATATTTTGATAGTGAAAGATATCTATAATCATAAATAAAGACTTTAAAGAACATTAATAATCAGTGTATAATTTTATTATACTGTCAACTAATTAAAATTTATTTTAATTTAAAAAAATTAAGTAATTAATTATACACACCATAAATTAAAGAAGAAAAATAGTGAAAGTCATTACAAATTTAAAAAAAAATTATTGTGAATGAAAATATTAATTATATTTTTAACTTATGTACGGAGACAAATAAAAAGTAGAGAAAATAAAAATTATTTATTTCTTATTTATAAATTAAAACACGATTTAAAAATAAGTTAACTCTTCAACTTTTTTTATTTGAATAAATTAAAACTGGATTGGACATTTTTATTTATTTATTTGGTACAATTGGAATTGGAAAAGGACAAAAACAAGAAGTCTAACGGAGGACATGCAATCACTAACTAGTTTTTGTTTAGTTCATTTTTAGTTTCTCATTTTTATTCATATATTTTGAATTAATTTTAAACAATAAAAATAAGTAAAAAAATGCTCAAAGAAAATTAATTATAGAATAAAAGTTATCAAATAAATTTTGACGGATTAAAAATTATAATTTAAAGAAATTAAAAAATTAAAAACTTAATTAACCCAAATAAAAATACATATCGTATTTTTCATGTAAAAAAACATGAGAATATTTTAGAATTTAGAATTATTATTCTTAATTTTTTTTATATTTATGACGTGAATATTAACTCATTCTCATTTTGTTAATAACTAAATTTACTAAAAAAAATCTTATTAGTCGATAATTACCTTTAATAAAATCTTTCATATTAATTATGTTTTTTCATTTACAAAATTTTGAATTTAAAATTAATTGCATGTTAATTTAACATAGTCTAAATCCACAATCCACGATAAACTAGAGTAGCATACAAAAAAAAATCACCCAAAATTCAAAACCAAATGATATTAGGTTAGACCACATAGCTGGATTTTTATTTACACTCTAATTGATTTGGCATCGATCAAAATGATGAAATGCACGCCTACCTCAACCTCTGTCTTTCTGTCCTTCCTCGTATTAACGACTGTGTCCAAAGTCTTTATCTCTTATTGCAATCAATGACAACATCCCATGATTGGTGGTCTAATCGCCGTTCATCAACATCAAACACTTATTGCCGGACCTACATAAAATACTCATTTCTCAACTACTTTTTCTCACAATTTACCCACTGTAGTTTCTAATTTTTCCTTGTTTATAATCTTTATTTTATGCATGGTTAATCTAAACATTTCACACATGGAAAAAAAAATCAAATTGTTAGTGTAAGATGCATTTAATTGGATTAAATTCATCTTCGTGGGATGCACTAATAAATTTTATTAATTATTATATGGATCTCCAATTATTCTTGATGATATAAATAAAGTTCGCTAGCTCCGTCCAGATTTTTCTTTATGGTAGTAGTTCTTTTATTCCAGAATTTACTTGCTTAGTTAATTTTTTTTCCTTATATTACGTCGAAGTTAAAGTTTCATAATTAGTTTCAGCTTTATGTTTTTTCTTCCTAGTTGTTGTTTCGAGCTTGTAAGCCCCCGATTGATCAGCGACAAAAAAAAAAATACAAGTATAGTTGCAAAACTGCAATATTAATTTCTACAAATTTTGTGAATCGATGAAAATTATTGTGTGTTAATGATATTAAAAAAAATTGCTGAATGTAAAAATAAAATTTTTATGTTATAATTTAATATATAGTATGATGCTATATCATTTAATATGATTAATAACGCATAAAATGATTAATTTATTGAATAGTATTATACAGTATTAAAAAATTATACACACTCGATCACGTGATCGAGTGTGATAAAAAAAAACAGATAAATATATGGATATTGATGATTCAAATTTGCTTGGACGGTTGGACCACATTTGATGAATTATGTTTTACCCACCGATTTCAACAAAAGTGAACTTTTTTTGTGCACACATCGTTCACGGGATGTTTGGTTTAAACAGAACCAGGCAAATTAAAAAAACAAAATCATTAAAAAAGGGAGTTAAATTTATTTTTGTTAGTATAATTTACTTTTTCTCTAATAAAAATAAAATTATGAGTTTGAGTGTTTAATTTTCGTCAATAAAAAATTCACATTAGGTATGACTAGATAAAATAGTATATGTAATAATAGTGTAAAGAGATTTTATTCTATAATCTAATTATAATTTTTTATGTATGATAATTTGTTAATTTTTGCTATAATTATGTTTTATGTCATACAAATTATAAATTTTGTTGATTGATAACGTAAAAAAAATTAACACAATGCATAGAAAGTAAACTCCCTTTAAAAATAAATATTATAAAAATCCACAAATTCACAATACATGATAACTTGTGATTTGAATAATAGTATAAAAAATTATATTACCAATGCACTCTAATTTAAATTATTATCGTAAACAAATATTATCAATGCACTCTAATTCAATAATTTAGTTTATCTTTTATTGATTCTGAATAATTTAGTTTATCTAATGCACTATTGGAGTACCTTATCACCTCATCATTTTAATGAATAAAATAACAAAAAAGTGGTTAAATCTAATTAAATATATTTTAGATTTACAATATACTTTGATAAAAAAAATTACAATATACTAGTATATAAATTAAACTCTGAAAATTATAATTATGTGTATATGGGAGTGAGTGAGTGTGTGTATGTATTTTTAAAGTAATATGTAAAAGTAAAACTGCAACACAAAAATGGAAAACATTATTAAATCTTTTTTTATCAGAAACATTAATAAATTTGAGTAGAAAGAACATAGATAAATAGTCACCATAATTTTGGCCGTTGCAAATGCTTTTTAGTTTTTAATGAACATCGATATTTAAGATGAATCATTAATCATTTATTATTATTTTCAATAAATCTCTATTATAAAAGTACTAATTAAAAACATTAAATAAGTCACTCAATCCGTGATATTTATGCTAAGAAACGATAGAAAGGTCTAAACTCTAAAGTAAAGGGAAAAAAAAAAAGGATGTTTTTAGATAAGCGAAGTGAAGCCCAAGATTCGCGGACACAGATCCACATAGGGATTTGAAAGAGAGAGATCCGCGTCGCAGTTCAGAGACTAGGACGTACGGACAAACTAAACCATTGTATCTCCGAATCCTTCCCCCCCCCCCCCCCCCCCCCCCCCCCCCCCCCCCCCCCCCCCCCCCCCCCCCCCCCCCCTCTCTCTCTCTCTCTCTCTCTCTCTCTCTCTCTCTCTCACTTAATTTACGCTAACACCCCTTCTATGTACCTCTCTTCTTTCCATTCTGCTGTCCATTTCCAATTCTCCTTCTCACTAAAATGTCATTTCAGTCTAGAGAACACTAGGAGTACATCTTGGTAATAGGCTATTATCTCGTTAATTAATTTAATAGCTGAGTAAAGTATGAACTAAAAACTAAATTAAGTGCATGAAAAAACTAAATTAATTTAAATTATCTAAAATAACTAAAATAAATTTAAATTATCGATAATTCCAAAAAATAGTTTAAAATAACTTTGTATAGGTCAACCCATGGAAAAAATACTTTAAATTAATAATCTCAAATTCAAATCGTAAAATTTTAATTACATTAAAATTATAAAGGAAAGTTGTCACCATTAACAATTGTACTTAGCTCAAACTTAAATACAACGAATTAAATCTAAATTGTTTATGTTTCACATCATCTTCTAACATCTATTGTTAAACAATTTCTTTAAATATTTTGTGCTTAACTCTAATTTGAGATTTGGTAAAAAAAAATCATGTTGAGGAAAAAAAATTTATTTTGTTTACATTCAAAATTTTCAATAAAGATTTGTCACTAATTTTAGTGGGATAACTCCGTCATAGTAAAAATATAATTATAAAGGTGGATAATATGTTTTTTCCAAAGTATATATTTATTTTTTCACATGATAAATTTAACGCAAGGAGTTAATAACGTAGATGTGGTAAATAGAATTTGAATCATTATTTATTAATGAAAATTTCTGCATTTAATATGTTACAGTGACTCAAATAAGTTTTTTCCTTCAAAGAAATACTCATAAGAAAATAAAATAAAATGTAATTTCTCGCAAAAAAGATCCTATCTTGTTAAGGCGTTTCTAGCTCAGTATAAACAAGTATTTTCCATTTGGGGGCGGTGGTCCCCACAACCGGGACAGTAGCGATGCTAAAAAAATTGTTTTGGTATACGAGAGGTTTTAGAATTTGAATTGAACAAAATTTATATATATTTTTTCATATTTATATCAATAAGTATTAATTTATTTCCGTAATTAAAGTTGATAATAATTATAATTATTGATATTAATTAAAAAAATTCCAACAATATTTATCGTACTGTATGTAAGTTAATATTGTACAATTTCTTACAATTCAATTTTGCATTCAAGTGTCAAAATATTCAAGCACTTAGTTTTTAGGATTTTAAAGAGCCTTTTATTTGTCCTGCAAAACGAGCATTTTCGGTAAATAAAACTTTCAAAAATAATCTAATTATTTAGTTAATTTTTTTATGTTGGTAAACAAATAAAATTTCTTTTAAAATAATACTATTTCACCGTATACATAAAATCAGTTCAACCATATTATGAGAAATCAGGGTAATTACAATTTACAAATAACTTTGTAATTTGTCCCATAGAAGGAAAACAAGGGGGAAGGTTTAAAAAGGAATTTGATTTTTAACAAAATTTTTGTTGAAAAAACATTATTAGAGTTTTTTAAAAATGGATTGTAAATTAGTTATGTGAGGGAAGAGATGTGCTAGTATTTGGGCATGTGACACCCACCAAAACATGGGATGCTTTATGGTGTTGCAATGTGACAGCTACTTGTGGATCTTCACACTACACATACACGCCAGCCAAATCCAACTATACCTAATTGGGAACTTCACATTGCAAAATTTCAAGTGTGAGACTTGTTTGGTTTAGAGTGAGAGAGAAGAAAAATAAGAGAAAAATTTGTATTTTTTTATGTGAATCTCATACTTTTATTTTCTATCTCAATTTATTTTTTATTTTATTTTTATCTTCTAAATTAAACCCACTCTAATTTTAATGAAAATAAACAATAATAATATAAGTCACACACTTTTTAACATATTTTTTAATTATTAGTTAAAATTTATTAATAAAAAAACTTTAATGAATCTTACTTCTTATTTAATGAATTCTGTTTATAATTTTATATTTTCTTATTTTTCTAAAATAATAGAAAATATGTTACTAATCTTCTTTTCCAAAATCATTAAGAAAAGTTGTTACTAATCCTCCATGTGTCATTATATTTGAAGTCTTAATCTATATATATGCATAACTGCGTACTTCAAGGTTTTGATTTTGTTATCAAATCGTTTTCAATCGTTTCCATATGAAAGATATTATAAGTTTGATAAATTCTTCTTTGTTGGCACTGCCGCAGTGATAAACTTATTTTTATTTTTCAATCTTTTCCGTTTAAAGTATTTATATATAATTCCACATTCTACGAATATGTGTTGACCTAAGTAACAAAGAATTTTCTGTAAAAAAAAAAAGTAATGAAGCATTCAAAATTAATTCAGATCTTTTTTATAGATGTAAATTTAATTCCTTATGGTATTATTAACAAAGAATTTATAGATTCAAATTTAATTCAAAACTTTTCGGTTATTGATTAACTTTTTAACTTTCAATTAATTTTTCAATTAATTTTATCAAACATAATCTTAGACTTATATATATGCACTAATACATTCAATCTTATATATAAAAAAAATACATTTTTTATATCAAATATAAAAAAATAACTATTTTTACCTCATTTAATCTTATTACCTCTAAAATATTTTTCATTTGATTGAAGTTTTAGTATCAATAACTATTCTTTATTACTAATATTAAGTTCTAATAAAAGGTAAGTTGAAAAAAATATTTTTTAACTGAGATTTGTGTAATTAAATGTGATTAACATAACTTTCTTAGTTAAAATACAAGTAAAGTGTGATTTGTAACATTAATTATATTTTTCATTTATATCCTATTCGATATTAATGATATGAGTTACAAAAATAAAAAAAAAATAATGATGATAAAGTTAATTTTGTCAAATTGATATTCTGTTTTGTTTATTTATTATTTTTTAAGTCAAGATAAAATAACATAATACAACAATTATAATGAGACGGATTGAAAAATAGTTAGTATGCGATAATTTCGTTAGCCAATTGTCTTCAGACAACCTAACATACTATTAATGTCATATTTAATATTTTATTTGGACTCATATATAAACAAAAAAAAATTATATTTTATACTCAAATATATGCAAATTTAATGAATTTCACCTTAATTTAATGATATTATTTCTAAAATATCATTTATTTAATTATGACTTTATTTTTAGTGATTCTATTTTATTCATTATATCAAATTTCAATAAAATATATTTTAAAAATAATTTTATTTTTTACTTGAAATTAATAAAATTAAATTATTTTAACTAATTTTCTTAAACATTATAAAAATAATTATTTTTACTTATATTGGATTTGAGAAAGAGAAAGTACTATTAGAGATGTGTCTTCATTCTATTACTTTTATACAAGATAAGTGACTTTCATACAATAGTTCATTAAATAATTTATATAACATCATTTTTTGTTTTTTGTTTTTTTTTAACTCGTCATTTACTACACTTCGAATGTTTTCTTCTTTCTCTTTTTTCGTTATACATTTTGTTATATAATTTATCTTAAAATTAAAATTTATATCCCTAGATTCTCACGTAAAAAATATCAAATGAATTTTAAGATAAAATAATGAGATATTATTGTTTTAGAGATAGAAATAACTAGATGTCTTATAATATCTTTGATAAAAATTCTTGAACTCAAGAACCCCTATTTATCATATCTAGTGTTGTGCTTTATGAAGAACTCCACTTTTTGCAAAAAAATATATTATATTTTTAATATCATTGAGAGAAAAGAAAAATTCTATTTATTTTATGTGTAAATAAGATTTAAGAACTTAAATTAGGTTCTATCGTTAGAACACAAAATAATAAAAAATTCTTATATCTTATATAATATTATAAAACTCACAAAAAGTTATTTAAAAACTAAAAATAGATTCTTTCAAACATGTTTTTGCAGTGTTTTATATGCTCTATATAACATATGCATATTTTTTCAGTCGAACATTGTTCAATTCAGGTAATATTCAGACATTATATTTCCTCTCACTTAACGTAAAATAAAATATTCCCATGTTTAGTGTTAGTGAATGGAGTTACTGATCTAAATTTTACAAAATGTAAACGCGTGGCGTGAGTGCAAATAACTTTTTATGCATTGGAAAATAGGAAACAAAAGAACAAAGACAAAACTAGTGATCAAAACTAAGCTAAACTTAATGACACATTTCATATATACATCTGATTCACATAGAGACTCTGGTGAGTGACGTGGAAGTAGTGGAGATCGAAGTATCATTGATGATAAAGATAGAGCAAAAAGTGTGATAGAAACTTTATAAAAAAAGATAATTTCAATTTATCACTTTTTAAAAGGAAATTAAAATTTCATATTTTTAATTATTTAAAATTATGTTTTAAAATTTCAAAAATTAAAATTTTTCATATAAAAATATCCAAACTATGAATTTTAAATTCTCTAATAAATTACTTTTCTCATTTAAAATTATCTATCCAAACACACTCTAATATATAAACACCACCCACCAGGCCACCACACCAATCATAGGAGGATTACCTACACAGATGCCATTAAACCCTAGGCTTAACAAAGTATATTGGACGAAGATCCTATCAACCCCACAGCTAGCTGCATGCTGAGAAGAGAATATCATTCCTCAAGTTTTATCAAGGATCAAATATGAACTTATTTATTAAAAAGAGAAAATAAAAATAATTAAATGTACTAATTTTCCAATGTAGTCTATATTTATTAAAAGTCAGATTAGGCTAGAAAGTTACTAATTTAATTTTTGTCTAAAATTTAAAGTCCAAATAGTATTACATTTCAAGGGGTGAATGGGTCAGCTTGGTCAAATTTGTGTTTTTAATTATAGTTTTAATTATATTTTAAAAAATATTAAAACAATAATTAAAATGTAAAGTCCAAATATTGCATTCCAAATTGAAAGAGGTAAGACAACTTCAAAAAACTTACAACTATAATTAAAAAACTTTTTTTTTTGTTTCCAAGAGTGAGTTAAAATGGTTTTAAATTCTAAGGCTATAACTCATTTGATTGAATGAGGGTGTAGATTGTTGTAAATCTCATATTGTGTTTAATTCTTATGGATAAAAAAATGATTTTAAATTTCATTTAAAATATTTGAACCCCTTATTATTCAAAATGTTTTATTTTCAAATTTAAGTTTCAAAAAAGCACCCTCAAATGGGGCTTTAATCTTTTAAATATTTGTAATATTAAGCCTACCAACTATTTCTTTATTTTGATCTGCTCTAATTTTTTATTTAAAATTTATTAAAAGTAAGACTTAGAAAATAAAATACAAGCTGTTTGTAATTTTTAATTGAAAATTTCCTTCTAAACTAAACAAATGTTTTATTGTCTCACATTATTTTTTTAAAATGAACGGAAGAGAGGAATCAGGGTATGCAACTTTTTTTCAAACTTAGTTATACATTAAATAAGATAATACCTTATAACATTTATACAGGAGCCATGTGATGAACACAGAGAAAAATAATTACTTATATATTCTTTTACTCTTATTTTACTTTTTGACCCTATCTACTTTTATCCTATCTTCACTATCTAACAAAATATAAAATGAGAAAAAATGCCATGTTTAATCATTTAATGAGCATATGAAACAATTATGTTAATTAGTTGGTCTAAAACTAAAAGCATGTACGACATAACCTAAAATCTCAACCTATTTAATCTACGACTCTCTCTGTCTTTCCAGTTTTCAAACCTATATCTCGTTTTTGCTTTTTTCATTCCTTTCGAAATTTAAACATTTTCTTACCACATTCTACTCGGCAAAAATTTTAAAAAAATACAATTTAATTATTTAATTAGCAAAAGGGGGTAGTTGAAAAAATATTTAGCAAAATGGGGTAGTGAAACACGCCCAGCTGGGGCGTGTTTAAACACGCCCAGATGGGGCGTGTTTCACCAGATGGCGCCACGTGGCAGGCTGAAACAGTGTCCTAGGGTTTTCGCGGTGTTTTCGTAAATTATGGAAGGTCGTAACTTTTGACTGGGACGTCCGATTGACGCGAAACCGGTGGCCACGCGCTCGAAATTGAGAGGAGAAGGCCTGGGCAAGCTCCCAAAGGGTTTATGTTTTAGGGTTTCAGATTTTGGATTTTGGGTATCGAATTTAGGGTTTAGGGTTTCAGATTTAGGTTGATGGGTTTCAGATTAGGTTAGGGGTTTACGTTGTGATTAGGGTTTCAGATTTTGGATTTTGGGTATCGAATTTAGGGTTTAGGATCTAGGGTTTAGGGTTTAGGGTTTCAGATTTAGGTTGATGGGTTTCAGATTAGGTTAGGGGTTTACGTTGTGATTAGGGTTTCAG
>PYAF01002466.1:655981-671430 GCA_007407185.1 Glycine tomentella
TAATATTAAGAAATATTATTTATTTTATAAATTAGAAAAATAACAAAAAATTAAAATATTTTGTTATTAACATTAACAAATATAATAATTTTAAATTTATAAAATTAAATTAAATTATTTTAAAAAAAATAATTAATTTTTACAGATATCATTAAATAAATTAATAATTTCATACAATATTATTAATTAATTTTATTTGATAAATTATCTTAATATTAATAATATAAAATAATTTAGTTATAAAATTAATTTTTAAAATGAAAAAAATATAATACATTAATATAAAATAAATAATTTAAATTAAATATAAACATAAAATTAAAAATAAAAACAATATTAAATATCAACTTTCAAGACATTTATTACGATTATATTCTTCAGTTTTATACAATATTTTTGTTAAATAAATATGTGTAATACATTTTAATATTTTATTTAAATTTAAATCTTTTATATTATTTTTCTAATTTACAAAATAAATAATAATATTTAACATTAAAAAATATAAAAAATAAATAAAATAATATAAAAATATATAAAATATTACATAAAATTCAAAATGAAAACAAATATAAATTTATTAATAATTAATTTAAATAAAATTATCTATAACTTCTAATTAAAATACTTTATAACTTTAAAATTAAAGTCATGAAGTATTTGATGGCTTATTGTTTTAAAATATTAATTTAAAGTTTACCTTTTGATAATTAATTTTTTTTACTCTTAATCATTTCGCCCAATTATGGCCAATGAGTACGTATTGATCCCAAAATGAGATTAAAGAGTAAAAGACTTTTTTTAAAAATATTTAGTTTTTTGATAGCGTCGAAAATGGCTTATGGTTTACAACCAAAGTGCTTTGATTGTTCCCATTCATTCATTCTTTTTTGAGATATTTGTGATGAAACCATATGCTCATAGTACCAATCAAGCTGTTTAATAAAAGTGGAAATGAAATTGTTGCGACAAAGACCATAAATCAAACCATCATATCAATCAAGCACCCCCATGTGGGGCCCACGTCACAATAAAACCCAGTGGGGTCCATCGCATCTAGTTCAGCCAAATCTTCCTAGTTGGGGACTTTAGAAAGCTTCACCCGTTTTCACTGAAAGTGACAAAGGGAAATTTATCAGGGACCACATTCATTCAACTCCTAATTGTTCATAAAATTTAATAACAAATTATTAACACATGTCAATCTATCTGGAATGATTATAACCCTTTTCTTAATTCACTCGCAACCCGTGTTAATTTATAGGATGATATTTTTTTATTTTTTTTATAAGATTTAAATTTAAAGTGATATTTATTTTTTATAAAATAATATTTTTTATTAATTATTTTTAGACTAAAAGTATCTTTTATTAAAAAAGAAGAAAAAATATTGATAAATCATTAGAAGAGAAAAAATATTAATGAAGATAACTTTTAAAAAAATGATAAATTTAAAATAAATTTATTGTTATTAATTAAATTAATATTTTTTCTTAATCTTGATGAAATTAAGTAATTGGATATTATATATAGGAATGAAAGGAGTATAGTTGTGAAATCTGGTCACCCGATCGAGATAGTTGGTCAGTGATTTGATTTAATTGACAGTGGCTTTTAGGATCCTGGATCAGTGTGGGCAATTTATTTAAAATATAAAAATTGATAATTATCATTATCATATGAGATAGTTAGATTCAAACATGAAGATAAAAGGTACAAAATATAAAGTTTTAATATAAATATTTGTATTTTATTAAAATAAGAGAGTGCATTTACTTAGTCTTACATGTGAATTGGTAAAGAGATTCAAATACATAAAATTAGGATGTTCAAAATATAAAATTATGGGGTGCAAAATATAATATTTTTTTGCATTTTATTAAAATAAGATGATGTATTTACTTATTCTTACATGTGAACCGGTAAGGAGATCCAAATATATAAAATTAGAGGGTGCAAAATATAAAATTTTAGGACAAATACTAGTGATTTTATTGAAATGAGGGGGTGCATCTGCCCACCCTCGTCGCCATATAGATCCGCCGGTGCTAATTGGTAGATCAATAATTAGATCGATTTAACCCGGTATATATTAAAAATTTAAAATTATATATGTATCTATTATATATAAGTATATAGCTAATATTATTTGAGTAAAAAAAATCATTCATATTCCAAAATCTAAAATAATATTTGATAATAATTCAAAATTCAAAATCTATTTTTAAAAAAAATTCAATTTTTTTAAATTGTAAACCTGGTCTGGTCGAACTAGTCTAACCTGGATCCAATGATAAAATTGGATCTAATAATGAAATCGATCCGATTAACTCATTGAATCCCATTTTGACTAACGAGTTTGGACCAAATTTCACAATACTCGAAAGAAGTAATAAATTTCATTCATTTTTCTAATTATTCCTTCTTTTTTTAATTTTAAAATTTCATTAAATGTGATTAATATAATTGATAGATAATTTTATTTTTTAAGCATGTGATATTCGACTCCTGATTTTTACTTATTAAAAAATATTTGTGGGAAGAAATTAATTTTTTAAATAAATCTACATATCTCAAAAGATTGGTGATTGATTATTATGCGAAGGATATTGATGGGTAAAAAATAATCATTGAAGATAAATGTGACACAATATGCGGGCAACATATCAGTTCCTCTCGTGATTCTTATAACATTTTCAACAAGTTTACATACACCTATCGCAAACAACGAACAGAAACGAAAATGAAATGGTTCTTGTTTACACTATTAAGTGCACTATACACCCCACAAAGGGAAAGAAGACACTTTCCTAGAGTTCATGTTTATATTATGTCACCATGATAAGTTGCAGCTAATATTAGTGAATGGGAACTTGTGTTAATCATGATGTGAAAGGTGGTAATCGGCCATATATATAAATAATCATAGGATTTAAATTATTTTTTATTTTTAATAACAAAATTACTCATGTTAAAGAAAAAATGACAAAAAAAATGTATAACTAGTAAGTTTGTAACAAATTATCACTATAAGAAAAAAAAAGTTTTAGTTACTGTCATTTAAGTGTGTCTTTTTCTTTTTAATATACAGGGTCATTCTGTTACAATAAGAAAAACCCAAATTTATCGTCACACAGTATTTTATCTTTTTTTTTTTCTTCTAGTTTGTGAAAACACATTTCCAAGTCAAACAACTTATTATATCTCATTTATATGTTTGATTAGACAAAATTAATATTTTAACAGAGCAAAATTTTTTTTTTTTAAGAGGACATTTGTTTTACGAGTAATTTTTTTTAATTCTAAGTTATTATTTTTGAAAAAAAATATTAAAATACTATTTTTGGGTATATTATAAAAAATGTGTTTGGTTAATTATTAAAAATGGTTGGAAATATTTTTCATATACCCAAAAATGATTAAACATGTGTTTGTTTGGCATGATTTTTTCTAGAAATATATATAATAATTACTGAAATATCGCTATAATTAAAGTTTGTTAAAAAAAATACAAATTATTAGAAACTAAATAGTCGTGTACTTTGTTTTTATTTATTGATTTTTAAATTACTTACTTCTAAAACCATTTTTTTCTCGAACAAATAATATTTATATGACAATGTTAATCTGTTAGTTTTCTTGATATTCATTTTAAGACTGATTAGATGTCAAACAAAGCTAGTTTCACTTCTTAGTAAAAGCTTGTAACCGTTCGATTTAATAAATTTTAGGTTCAATATTATATAATCTTTTGACTTGACTTTTTGAACAAGATTACTTTTCTTCCCGTGATCAATATGTTTAAGGTAGATGATTATATGATAAGTTTGAAGGGGTGAATTTTCTTTAGAAGATATAAAATTGATGGAGTGATTAAAAAAAGGAAAAAGATACTGAATTTGATCATAAAATTGGTATGAAATATTCTTTATTAAAAATAATGACTAATTTTAGTTAAAATTGTGACACATCAACAAAATTTTATTTCATATTTAATGATTAATTAAGATTTGAATCTTAAATTATTTGGTTAAAAAAGATAAATTACTATTGAATTATCATTGCAATCATATATTTTTTAAATAAATATATTTTTAAAGAGTAAATAATAATATATGCCAAAATATATAACACTATTCTCTAGAGAAGTTTTTACCCAAAATTTCACCCCTTTTAGCCATCTAACTCTATCATTTGTTTGACACTTTGACCAATGCTTTTTTAAGTATAATGTAAAAGCACTTGCTACTTTTGCATTGCATAGGTATATATGTTTTGATATTTGACTTAGTCTTAAATGCTGTATTCGATGCTCTTCTTTTTGGTGAACTAAAAGGCATTGGGTTCCACAAATTGACAAATGACTAGTCGTCCATTATATATTATTTATTTAATTTATATCACGAGTCATGCCCCAATTATTATTTTTCCTTCTAAAACCAAAAGAATAAAACCAAATAATAATAATAATAATAATAATAATATAAGTATGATGCAGAAAATGTTGAATTAAACTAGTATTTAGTTTAACTTACGTTGACACATAATTATTTATTTTTATATATTTTTAGAAAATAAAAAATAATTAATTATTTCATTAGGAATTTTCATCAATACCAAACATGAGTAAGTTTAGAAGGTGATGCTTGATCCCACTTATTAACTATCTGTCATCTTTATAATAATTAATTCATTACTTGAAAACTAAATATTTTGTTATAGATGACCACCGATATTAACTACTAAAACATTTTTTCTTCTATTTTTCCATTCTAATTTAAAAATACTTCACTTTTGATCTTCAAATTGGCTATAAATAATATTTTGTTGTTGTTATAAACTGTAAAAAAAATACATCTTCAGAACTAAAAATGAAATATTTTCAAATTAGAAGGAAAAAAATGATATTTTTTTGGAAGACTACTTCAAATTTGAATTTTTTTAGAGAAATAAAAATATACTATACCCTTAATATTTATTTATATTTTAAAATATCTATTATATGTTAAACTGAATTTATTTAATAGAGGTATCAAATAAATTTAAAATTTTATTAAAAAAAGACTTAATCTACGCATTAAAAAGTCTCCATTTAATGGTTGAATTAATAAATTTTAATATATACAAAAAATAGTTATTAAATAGAATAACTTTATCTTAGAATATCTTGATCTCTTTAACCTCTGAATAAGGAGGTTCTCTACTTGCTAGTCATATATAACTGAAGGGTTATTCTTGCATTTTTCCTAATTTCTTACCAAGTACCAACTGTCAAAAAAATTAATAAATATACAATAAACCAGCCAGATCTAAATTATAACAGAAGAGAGACAGCAAAACTATGAATAGTAATTCATCTTGTATTGAAGAAAAAGACTTCAAAATCCTAAGCAAACAAGGAAAGAAGAAGGGGACAGTGTGGCAATGCATTGGTGTAGACATGCATGGAGGAGAGAAAGTGAAACTCAAGGGAACAAGGAGATACACTATATACTCAAAACAAAGACAAGGGACATTCTGCACTGAAACATTCATTAATAATAGACAATTCATGATGTCCCCTCTCCCTTGCTATCCATTGGAATTTTATCCGTGATCACATTTTTTTGTACCTTTTTTTTTTTTTACCTTTTGACATATGTAATTAATATCCAACATTTATGGTATTACTTTGAACAGTAAGTTTTACAACTACAAGAAGAAGAAAAAATAATAGAGAGATGAGTAAGTGTGATGAGATAAAAAATATATTATTGTATACTTTACTGAATGAGTCGCTATATAGATAACATAATTATTTGTGAACTTGATAAAAAAAAAAAAGAATTCTTTATAAATTGCACATAAAAATTCTGATGAGTGTTTCGATTATTTTGTTTTGTAATTTTTTTTAAAAAACTTTTTAGTTTTTTTTTTCCAAAAGGGGTTATTTTTAAAATATATCTGGAGCTCAAACATATGCATTTAATGAGATATGATTTTGTTGGGATCACCCGTTCCTTGATGGAATTAATGGGAGTATATTTTTCCTTCAAAGTTTCTATTTTTTCTTTTTTGAGATTATCAAAAATTAAAAGAATATTTTTGTAGTCTTCTTTATTGAACATATATACTTGTACCTTGAAATTAAAATTAAAAAAAAACCTCGTGTTAATCCTGTCAATATTTTTGTCATTTTATGACACTTAACATAATGATGTAGTTTTTTTTTTATAGAAAAAATAACAATTTGTTTCTTCAGAAAACTTTAATTTAATAAGAACACAATAATTACCTTAAAATAAACTAATTCAACCCCCAAATTTTTATTGTCTTTTACTTAATGAATCTCGTACTTTATCCCCCTTTCTGTTCTTTTACAATGTCTCAGCAATTATTGTTTGAAAACACACATAATAGGCGCGTATATCAGAGTTAGATCCATTAATTGATTAATACTGGTGCGAACATGCGCATTGACATAATGATGTGAATATTTTTTATGGCCTCATAATCGTAATTAAAAGACTTTGTTTCCATCTTACTTAAAAAAAAGATTTTGTTTCAATATATAGTACTTAAAAAATTAATTTAAAAATAATATTTGTTTTAAAATATTTCAAGAAAAAATATAGTTAAAATATTTTTATGAGACTTTAACAAATTTCTTCTCTGAAATTACTGCTTGAGATTAAGTAAGAAATAGTATTTTTAATTTATATTAGACTATAGGATTAAATTTATAAATTGAAACCATTTTAAAAATTAGAAGATTAAATTGAATATAAAAAATAAATTAAAAAAACTAATTTAACTTGGATCGAAGGTCATTATATTCTTTGAATGAGATGTATTAATTAATGAGATGATGAATTTATCTTTACTTTTACTCAACTTTAAATTTGTTAGTATCATATATTTGAATTTGAACTCAACCTAAAATGTTTGGAAGAGTATCAAATTAGCCTAATTTATAGACAAAATATATTAATATTATTTATAATTAAGTTATAAAATTAAAGTTATGATATATATTTTACAATATATATTTCATGGTCCTCTAAAAAAATATTTCATGATAATAATATTAATATAAATATAATATAATGTTAAATAAAACATTATCTATTAACTTTTTAAAAATATTAGACTTTGTTTCATAAAAAAAAAAATAGACTTTTGATCTCGGTTAAAATGATTCAAAATACAATCCAACTATAATTATAATTATAATTATATTATAAATAAAAAAATTGAAATTTGTTATAAGATATGTCCAAATTACCGACCACAGAAAATTACACCAAAAAATTACACAATCATGCACAACCAATAAATATAACATGGCAGCACCGAGAATCTAACAACACATAAAACTTAGTCCCTGCCAAAAAATACCAGGCTCATTGAACCCTTACAAAACAAAATCGCAACATATTGATACCAGCTAAACCAAACTAAAAGAAAGTATGACAAATTTCCTGTATATTGTGTGCAATAAGAAATAATTAAGTGTAGTGTTGTTATTAACCTCTTTTATAACGTGTTATGACATCCCCTGATACTTTTTCCATATACAACATTTCCTAATATTATGGGAGTTTAAAAATCTTGCGGGGCCATGATCCCTCTATACTACTTCCAATAAAATAAATAAAACAGTATATACTATTTAATAAAGCTTATAATTAATATATGTTATACCACTTATTATATATTTGATGTTTTTAATATTCAAAAAATATCTATATTTTCAATAATATATGTTGTCACTAATTACTACTATAATCTAACCTCTCTCTCTCTCTCTCTCTATATATATATATATATTAATTATTAATCAGAATATTAATCCTAATATTCTCAACTTTTACTTCAACATGTTGAACAATGAAGTGATGAACACCATGGTAGACTTATATATGTAGGTTGTAAGTTGTAATGATTAATCAGAGAGGGCACCACTGCATAATCTTTGCTAGTTTGCAAATAGATGTGCGAATTCTGATGCAGTGATTGCGGTTTAAAATTTGTATAGCAAGTTATCATCACTTGCTTCTCAATTACTATTTTTTATGTTTTGGGGGTAGGAGTACTTATTCATCCATGTTTAACACTAGCTAGCATTTTCAGTATAAAAAAAAAAAAAAGACTAGCTAGCATTATGATTGTTCCCAAAAGAAAAACACTAACATTAAAATCATTAATTAAGACTTATATATTGATTAAAGGTTCTAATAGTTAGTATTTTTTAATATTTTTATCTTGATTATTGAGTCTCGTACCATGATAGACTTGCATAATTTAATTACGTACTAGATAACTAGATAACGTCATTTGACTCATTCTCGCATTCTTTTTTTGTTGGAACTTTGAAATGAAACATAAGTATTTTCAATTGTTAATGATTTATGATCCATTTGTTGAAAAAATTAATGAATATAATTTTTAAGAAAGTAAGTTTAAAAGAGTCGAGGTTAAAAAAAGGGGATTTATATTTAGAATGATGATATATTTGAACATTGAATTGAGAAATATGAATTGTGTTTTGTTGAGGAGATCAAATAAAATTACTTTTAAGGTATAAATATAAATTATTTCGTGAATTTCATACAAAAATCAATATTTTTTTAATGAAAAAATTATTATCTTGAATCCATTATTTTCACTGCCCCCTTTTTACCGACCAAAAAAAAAGGCCAAATATCCTTTAACATTTTTTTACAGCATACCCATACCCTTAAATTGTTGAAGTCAATTGTATTGACCATGAACATGTTTAATCTTTTGAAGCAAAATAAACGGATGCTAAACTGGAGAAATTAAATATGTGGTTTTCCACAAAAAAATAAAAATTATTTGATCTTTTTATGTCAAATTTAAACCTGACCAAATCATATTTAAATTTTGTATTCTTTATAATGGATATTAAATAACTGAACTCAAGTTTTTTTTTCATAATAAAAGTGAACTCAAGATGATAATTATAAATGCTCATTTTGCGATTGGTTAAAATTATAAATTTGAATTTTTTTAAAAATTGAAAAACAATTGTTTGTTCTCTTTTGATCGTATCTTTTTAATAGGATTAAAATGTAATATAATTTCTAACCTTATATCTTATACTAATATTTTAATATCAAATATATATATATATATATATATATATATATATAATACGAGTCACGTGAGAATATTTTTTTATGTAATAATATAAAAACAATTAATAATAACTATTATGATTAAAAATAATAGTCGATTGAAATTAAAATATTTAAAATTGAATATAATCATTAAATCTTTCACCAAATAAATCACATCCTAAAATTTGTATTAAATGCATGTCCTTTCTTCATGCAGACAGACAATGCTTATAGGTTGGTTGACAAACACTTTCAGAGCAAGTCTACACAATAGAGTGTGTTTTTTTGATCAAGATCAACACTTTCAAACCTTGGACTTCATTTATTTTTCATAAAACTTTGATAGATCATATGAGAATGTTTATGCAAAACATAATCTCAAGCGCAGAGTATTAAATGAAGGTCTTAAATGCAACACTTAAATGCTATGTCACATCGTGCTTGTGAGATATCGTTTGAAAACATCATACGCTATAATACAAATCAAGATCTGATAGCATAATAGACACAATTTTTATCATTTGTATTTATTTGCATCTAATCAAAATAATTAGGAGTCTTGATTCATCTTTAAGATACAAATGTCTTTTACTTAATACTACTCAAGTTTTATTTTCATGAATTTTACCACCAAACTTTCATAATTTTATGAATTTTACTACTCAATTTTTTTCCATGAATTTTACCATACAATTTTCAACATTTCACAAATTTTACTATCTAAATTTTTTAGTTTTGTGCATTTTACCATCACGTTGGTAACAAAATGATGTAAAAAATCATTTTTTTGGTTATAATTATAATAGATCTAAAAAATGACTTTTTACATCAGTTATAATTACAACTAATGTCAAAAGTTAAAATTATCCATCTTTAATAAATGGATTTCGAAACCACCTAGTTTGATAAAAAAGTTCATCAATGATGGTGAAATGCAAAAATTTAAAAATTGGGTGACAAAATTCATGAAAATAAAATTAAATGTTAAAATTATAAAATAATAAAAGTTGAGTGATAAAATTTGTAATCAATTCTTTTGCTTCTATATGCTTGGTACCACTTGTACCTTACATTCTTATTTTCAATATGAATATTTTTCCTTTGTTGAGTAAAAAAACTGTATAAAATAAATACTATTTAAAACAAGAAATATCACACAAAATAACATCCAAAGAATCAACTTGATTGTTGATGACTAAGTGAGTCTAGTTCAATTAATTGAATAAAAGAATGTATGAGTATTATAAATCTCCTATTTTTTATTCTTACAGATATAAAAACTTGATTATTGATAACTAAATAAGTTTTTTTTTTAATTTTCAAATAACAAATAAAAACATGCATATATATATATATATATATATATACATATATATTGCGAATATGTGTATAGGTATTTTTTTAAAACTGCTAAAGTGTCAAATTTTTAATTTATTTTAACTATCTCTTGTAGAAATGAAAAAATATAGAATTATGTGAAAAGAGTAATTTGGTTAATATATTTATACTTTTATAAGATTAAATATATTTAATATTTTACTTAATTTTGCTTGAAAAATGATTTACTTAATTTTATACTACAACAATTGTTTTAAAGTGGAAAAAAAATCATAATTTTTAGTATGATATTAATTTTGACATCTATATCATACAAGGCAAATTCAGTAAAAAAAAAATCTTACAAAACAAATTAAATAGTGTCATTTCTTTTCTCTTTTTTTTTTACAATTTTTTTGAAAAAAAAAAGCAAAGAGAAAATCTTACATTTCAAAAACAAAATAGGGTAAATAACTATTTTCGTCCCTGAATGTGTAAGGCACTGACAAATTTGTCCCTGAAAGATGGAAATTCAAATTTTTGTCCCTGAAAGTGAAAAAAGTGTGACAAATCTATCCCTCCGTTACTGTTAATATCAGGGACGAATTTGTCAGCGCACTACACATTTAAGAACAAATATGTCAACTCTTTACCCAAATATAATTTAATCTTCATATTCTCTCTTTTTTAATCATTACAAGCATAACATTACAATAAACACTTAAAAATTAGGAAAACAAACATAAGTTAAAATAAACATAATTTGTTTATTGTTCTGAAATTTCTATTATAACAATATTAGATAATGACAAAATTAAACTGAGTCTTATTTTTTTGTAAGAAATAATTTAATGAATATGTATTTTAATTTGTTTGAGTCTCATATTTTGAGTAAGTATTATCTCATATTTTTGCTTTGAAATTTCTAATGTGACAGTACTCTATCAAAAATATGAGATCCAAATAAAAAATGCACAGTTATTAAATTAATTCTTACAAAAAAATAGGAATTAGTTTGATTTTATCATTATCTAACGTTGTTATATTAGAAATTTCAGAACAACAAACAAATTATGCTTATTAATCAATATTATGCTTATTATTATCTTTGTTTTTACCTATACTACTTACCCAAAATATGAGGCTCGAACAAATTAAAATACAAAGTCATTAAATTAATCCTTACAAAAAAATGAGACTCAACTTGATTTTATTATTATCTAATATTGTTATAATAGAAATTTCAGAACAACAACCAAATTATGTTTATTAATCAATATTATGCTTATTATTATAATTGTTTTAACTTATGCTTGTTTTCTTAATTTTTAAATATTTGTTGTAATATTATGCTTGTAATAATTAAAAAAGAGAGAATATGAAGATTAAATTATATTTTAGATAGAGAGCTGACAAATTCATCCCGAATGTGTAGTGCACTGATAAATTCGTCCCTGATATTAACGGTAACGAATGAAAGTTAATGGAGGAATATATTTGTCATATTTTTTCACTTTTAAGGACAAAAATTTAAATTTTCATATTTCAGAATCAAATTTGTCAGCGTCTTACTAATTCAGAAACGAAAATAGGTATTTACCCAACAAAATAAATGAAACTTAACGGATTAGGACATAAATATACTGTTTGTTTGGTGGAAGTCATTAATGAAATTGATCTTTTTAAGGCAATTCAATAAATTTAACATTGGATAATGGTTACATAAATTTTGATACAATCACCGATCCATTCCCGTGGAAATCAAACTTTTTAAAAATATCATTGATTTATACAAACTTTTCTATTTTAAATTGAGGATAAAATATGTTTGGAGTGCAATGAAATTTAAAAAATATTAAATTCATCTTCATAAATTTTTTGTATTAATTTGATTCTTCTAAAAATTAAATATATTTTTGTTGATTTTTAGTGAAAACTCTATTAAATGGTTTACTGACGTGACACCACAACCTGCTGTTGTTTCATCTTCCTTCCTGATTTCATGAAAAAATATGATAAAATTCCTCAGAAAGTGGTGAAAACATGCAATTTTTTGGGGTGTTTAACTGTAAAAAATTAATTCATTGTGGGAGATCTTAATTATCACAAATTGTTTAATTCATTTATAATAAAATTCTATTATATATTTGTTAGCCACTTCAGATTATTGTTTAAAATAGTATAACTGATGACCAACAAAAATATTTTTATTTTTTATTTTTATAAGGATCATATTAATACAATTTTTTTTATAAAGATAAAATTAATACTTTTCAAATTTTATAAGAATCCTAAATATTTTACCCTTAAATTAATATGTGTCTTTAAATTATTTGACAATTTTTAATTGTTTTTTTTGTTTTTTTTCTCATATGAGTATTTGAACTTGTATTTGCTTTTTAATTAGGTCCCAAGACAACTAACTAAAAAAAATATACAAGTTCAAGTACCCAATTTTAAAAAAAGAATAGTTCAAAGACTTATTTAAAATTGTTATACAACTTTGCAAGTATTAAACTCACTATTCTCAACTTATAGAGGTGGTGAAAATTTGGTCACTTAAGAATATTATCACGTTGACACTTGATAAATTTTAATTAGGTTCTTGAACTATTTGAATTTTTTTAATTAAGTTCTTGATTTTTTTTTCAATTTGATCTTCAACTTAAATTTATATTTTTAAAAATTAATTCTCACTAGGGACATAATTAGAAATACTTACACTTTTTTATGTTTTTTTTATACTTTTTGGGACATTTTACTCCCAACAAATTAATTTGACATATTTTACTTCTAACTTGTTAAAAAAAACTTGTAAATTATATCTTTATAGTTAAGTTGATGTGACATGCCTATATAATTGTACTTTTTATTCTCAACTTTTTATTTTTTACTTTTACAAATTTTATTCTAAACTATTTCACTTTTTAGCAAAATTTTGTTTAAATTTGTATTTTTTGGCGAATTTTATTTACAACTTATATGCTTTTATGAGCATGTCATGTTACCTTAATGATGAAAGGTAAAATTTGTAAGTTTTTTTTGAAGAAGTTAGAGATAAAATACACCAAAATATTTTGTTTGGATAAATTTTTTCAAAAAATAAATATAAGGTTTAAAAGTACAATTAAACAAAAAGAATACATTTTCAAGACCAATTGAAAAAAAATTAAGGGACATAATTAAAAATTGTCAAATACTTTAGGAACATGTAAAAGTAAAATAGTTTATTTTTGAATAATTAAAATTTAATTTACCAATAATATATTGGTTTGAATAGAACCATATTTGGGTCCCTTAAGGTGGTACTCTGGTTTGAGTTTTCATTTTCAATTTTTATTTTCAGATTTTTCAAGATTTAGAAAATGTGCATCGGAAAGAAAAATTCTAAGATGTTACCACATTTCGCTTATTCAAAAAAAAAAAATGATATGATGTTATTTGTTTTGTGTTTTTAAAAAATATTTGAGAAAATATTTTTTAAATTTTAAACAAATATATTTTCACTCTTATTTTTTGTTTACTTTAAAAATAAAAAATACTTAAATCAAGTGTCACTTTAGATAAAATATTAAGTTTGAGTTATATAAATAGAAAGAAAGGTGACTGAAAAAAAGACTCCAATAAAAATAATTGATCAATTTTTATTGATTATAGTTATTGTTTGGCTAGGGTGCAATAAATCCCAATTAAACCATGTAATAAAGGCTGTGTTGTGCACACAATGAAAATGAAGATGGTTAAAGGCATAAAAGCAGCCACGTGTGTTGGAGGATCCCAATCAATCTATGATGCATCTATCTGCATTTGTTTCTTTCTTTATGAAACGAGGTATACTCAGTGTACTCTCACAAATGCACTGAGGCAGAGGAAAGAGGATCCTTCTTCCACCAATCACAAAGTGGAGTAAACACCTCAAATGCGTGTACTCACGACACAATAGAAATAACTTTTTTTAAGTTTAAGTGAATTGAATTTTAAATGTTGGATACATCAGACAAGCCTCAATGCTTAACAAATATTTATAAATTATTTGTCAATAAAATTCTGGTAAACTTTAGTTCTTATAAAATATGAATTCATTTTTTAAGAATACAACTTGATAGGCAATAGAAGCACCTAAAATAATAGAGTACCATTCTTGTAATTCCTTGGTACCCACAAGGGCATTTCCATTAACCTACCAATCCTTCTAAAACAACCTCATCTTTCCCACAGTTTCATGGGCCCCACTTCTCGTCTGCTGCTCTATTAGCCAATTAAAAACACTGGTTATAAATGACAATTTTGCAACTCTTTACTTCAAACGCTTCCTAAGACGATAGGGAAAAAAAAAAAAATAGAACACTAATCAATTTATTAGTACTAATGGTGCCTTAATAAGTACTGCAGTTTAGAAAAAAAAAGGTTGGATTTGTCAACTTTATTATTGTTGGAGTCGGGTACAAGTTTTCACTGACCAAATCTTATCGGAATAGTTACGCTGAAATCCTTGAATTTTGTATTATATTCGTATTTCAAAATCGTTGTTGGTTTTTGTTAAAGACCCTTGAAATTTTATCAATGGATTATTATCCAGTACTCAAAGACACTTTTTTTTTCCAGAGATTGTATTTTGAAACAAAAAAAATTTAAACATCCAATCAACAATTTATTACATTACATTATTATCAATCAAATCAATCATTTATCTTCTATGTCTTCTTATATCTCTTGGTAGACATTTAAAGGTTGTTTAAAGATTTTTATTTTACCCAAATATTTATGTGTTTGTTAAATTACATATATTATTCCTATTTTATATTAGAATCAAACGTGATTATATTTGATAAAACTAATTGAAAAATTAGTTGAAAATTGAAAAAATTAACTAAGAATTGAAAAACTAGTTAGTGTAGTTAGAAGTTGAAAAATTAATATATTAATTTATAAGTATTTGATAAAATTAATAATTGAAGTAGTTGAAAAGTGTAAAATGTCATAAAATAATAAAATCATGATTCATTAAAA
>PYAF01002466.1:671530-700778 GCA_007407185.1 Glycine tomentella
ATAAAAAATTAATACGATATAATGTTTTTTTTACACTAATACGATATAATCTATTCACCTTAATAACCTAATTACTCACATTGGTAAATTTAATCACCAACGGTAACGGTCATGTATATTATAATAATTGTATTAAAATTTACCAATAATGATTTCTGATTATTTAATAAAGTAATACTTTCTAGTTATTTAATAATTTCTATCTAATAAAAGTAAGAACTTTTAGATTTGACAGTTTATTCCTATTAATCTTATTAAAAATAAGAAGCTGTTACATTTTTGACTGAAAATAAAATAATTTAAATGCATATATGGATAGTTATTATTTACTCATAAAAAAATATGATACTTATTATGAGATTTTCAGTTACCTTTTAATAATATAGATACTTCTATATGATATGATATTTGATTATTGATATGCTTAGCGAAAAGCAAGGAAGGTGGAGAGAATCTAGAAATGCCCATTTGTTTGTGATATAAATATAAATATATTCTGAAAAACACAGAAGAAAAATATTTTTTATATATAAATGGTAAAGGCAGGGTAAGAGAGACTGAGAGGAGTGATGAAAAAGCAGAGAATAAAAAGAGACCGGATGTTGACAAATTTCATGTCACTGTTCTTAGAAGGTCGTTTGTTTGTGTGAAGATTTCTTATCTGGGATCTCTCTCTCTCTCTCTCTCTCTTTAAAAATGTTTCTCTCTCTAAAAAAAAAGGTCCATTCTTTCTTCTCCTTATTATCTGTGTTCTTGAGAGAGATATAGAGAGAGAGAGAAAGAGAGGGAGGAGGAGTGTCTGGCCCCAGCAGATCGAAATCTCCTCCTTTTCTTCAACCTGATGACGATCTAAGCTCCTTCAATGGTGTTCCAACAACACCCTCTTTGCTATTTTGTCTTATAAAATTGTTATTGGTTTCAGTTCTAGTTACCCTTTTGGCCTTCAAACAGTGGGAGTCCAAAAAGGTTCTGAATTTCTCTCTCTCTCTCTCTCTCTCTCTCTCTCTCTCTGTGATTTTGTTGGTGCCTTGAATGGTGGAATCTCTGTGGGATTATTGAGAGGAGGTGCTTAGAGGATGTGGGTCTGAGGTAAATTTGCTTTTACTCTCTCTGGGTATTTTTATTTTATTTTATATAATTATGTGGTATTTTTTTTATTTGGTAAATTTTGGTAATTTTGGTTTTTAGTGTTTTATATCTGGGTCTTTTTTGAGTGTGATAAAAATTGAAGGTTGAAAACTGAAAATTCCTTGGTGTCTGTTGTTTGGGGGATTATTGTTCCAATGAACTCCTGAGCATGACTGTTTTCATTTTTATTTATTATTATTATTTTTTAATTTGAAAACTGAAAATTCGTTCGGTTCTGATGTTTAATTTAAGTCTTTCAAATGCTTCTTCTGGTTGAAAGCATCCACTTTTGTGTTGGTTTGGATAATTGTTGTATTGGATCTGTTTGATTGAATTTTGCCATTCATTCGTTCCTGTGTTTGGTCCTTCAATCTTTTTGTCTCTGAAGTCTGAATTGAAGTGAGGGACCAGTGTTCCCTAAAATTGTGGGTGAATTTATGACGTGCCTTGTTTGTAACTGCTCTGGAGATTTTTCATCAACTCTGTGCAAAGATTTTGGAAATTCCCCATGCCTGAGATTATTTGGTGATGTATGAATGGGTTTCATGCATTTGAAAGCATGGATTAAACTTGAATTATAGAAAGTCGTTTACTTTGGGATGATTTATTGGAATTGCTTGAGCTTGTGCTGCTTCTATGTATTTTTCAGTTGTTGTTTGTTTTGGTTGGATAATCAGTGAATTTGTAATCCTTATTTATACTTTCCTGAAATGGGTTTGTGGATTTGCTTATGATTGCCATGGAATGATTGTTACGGGAATGGAAATGGTTGTGTTCAACTGTCCAATTTGACCCATGGCATTCTTGGTCAAAGTTCTCAACAGCAAAAGATTTGAATATGCCGATAGCATTTGTCCTATGATATTCAATGTTATGAAGTGTTTCCAGGTTGGGGGTAAATGAAGCCATTTTATATTGTTCTGACCCATGCGTTAGGATTGACTTAAAATTTTCTGACCTGTGCGTTAGGATTGATTTAAAATTTATTATTGCATCTTTGGCAAATCGTGGAGGTTCGCATTTACTAGGGATACATTAGTCAACGGTTGCTGTCGGGTTGTCATAGCAATGATAATGATCCATATTATAAATCTTTTAATATGTCAAAGTAAGCACTAGTGTAATGGTAATGAGTTTACGCATTCAGCAGCGTAAAATCCTCTGTTGTGTTTCTTGCACTTTTATCCTCTGCAACCCCAAGTATTGGTAATTTCGTGAATTCTCAACTCTTTATGGTAGTGTGAACTAGTCATTGTTATGTCATTTTATATTATTCTGACCTGTGCGTTAGGATTGACTTAAAATTTATCATTGCATCTTTGGCAAATTGTGGAGGTTCGCATTTACTAGGGATACATTAGTCAACGGTTGCTGTCGGGTTGTCATAGCAATGATAATGATCCATATTTTAAATCTTTTAATATGTCAAAGCACTAGTGTAACGGTAATGAGTTTATGCATTCAGCGGCATAAAATCCTCTGTTGTATTTCTTGCATTTTTATCCTCCGGAACCCCTAGTATTGGTAATTTCGTGAATTCTCAACTCTTTATGGTAGTGTGAACTAGTTATTGTTATGTCCTACGATAATTTTGAATTTATCATATATATGTTATATAGCTAACATGGAAATTCTCTTTTCTAATTAAATCCTTTCTTAAATGCACGTCATTCCTTTCCTATGTTGGATGAAAACTTAGCGCAAGTAGGTTCCTTATATCATTGTGCATTTAAAGGCTTTTAGTATCAGTATCTAAAAATTTTACAATGCCTGAAATAGAAAGATGAAGTTTATAATTGCAACTTGTTAAGAATTTAGATACTGGTAACAAGTACAAGGGAGTGAGTGAAAGGGGTTTTATGTGCGGAGGGTTTACGGAAGCTCATTCTTTGTTTTGACACCCTTAATTTTAAAGGGGCACTGAACTGAAGTGCAGAAAATCCAATCAATCCATTCTGTACTATGTTCATCTTTATGCTTTGAGATTATGTGATATCATTCCATGTTATGTCATTAAGTCTGGATTTGTGTTATCCATTTGGCCACTTAAAATGTTATAATTTGTGCTTTAGAATACTTATTTGTATCTCACTGTGATTAATTATCAGGTATGGGAACCAAAGTCCAGAATCTTCCAGGATATAACTCGATGAGAGATCTTAATGAGGAATCTAGCAGTTGTGGCTGGCCACTATTTTATGGGGATAAATCACTCACAAATGGGCAGTACTATAATAATTATCTGCCAAGTTCTACAACAGATGCATGTTCTGCATACGATAAGGATGTTGTGAAGCGGATGATGCTTGAGCATGAGGCCGTTTTTAAGAATCAGGTAATGAATCTTCCAGTTTCTAACTTTATCCTTATCCCTGTTCCTGTAGCATGATTATGGTGTGCCTTCTTTTAACATGGTTCACGTGATGGTTTTGTTAAGCTTAATTTTGAATGGCATGATTGGAGAGCCTATTATTCAAACTGTGTATTTTCAAGCAGGTTTATGAACTTCACCGTTTGTACAGAATACAAAGGGATTTGATGAATGAGGTTAAAAGGAAAGAAATACACAGAAACCAGATACCAGTTGAGGCATCATTTTCCGCAGGTCACATGACATCTCAATTAACGACTGAAGATGGACAAAAATGGCATATTTCTGGCTTTCCTGTGGGAAATTCTACTTGTGCTAAAACATCTGTGTTGGGAGTTGTGGGCTTTCATTCTCCTTTGGGTTCTATGAAAGGGATCGGCAAACAAACTAGTCCATTTCCCTCCCCAAATGGGTGTAGTAGTTCAAAAGATGTTGAGGTGCTTGAGTCTAGACCCTCGAAGGTGAGGAGAAAAATGTTTGACCTACACCTCCCTGCTGATGAGTACATTGATACTGAGGAAAGTGAAAAACTCAGCGATAAAAAGACAAGTGATCCATCATTCTTTCTTCCTGATAGAAACTGTAAAAATGGAAAGCAGGGTGATGCGAAACTTTTTTGTGGCAATGGTGAGAAGACTGGTAGCCAAGAGGACATTTCAAGATCTGAGCAGTCTTTAAGGAGAAGAAATGGTTTGGCTGACTTAAACGAACCTGTTCCGGTGGAAGAAACATACAATTCTCCATATGTCCACCTTCTGAACCGTGATCCCTGTCAAGGGGCAACTGAATGCTCTGATATCTCTGCCGCTAACAAACAAAAGTCAGAGTTTTTTGGTCTGTCTAGGGAGCAATTGCTCAACTCTCATGGAACTGACAGTTGGGCTCAAAGTAATGGATATTTGGAGAACAATGGGGGTGGAAAAGGGTGGCATCAATCAATGCCTGAGTCAGGTTAGACTTCATATTTTCCCTGCTGTTCATCCCCCCTCCAAACTAAGTTTTTTTTTATATATATATATATATATTTTTTATAACTTTAAGTAATTAGATATTTTGAATATTGCAGCTGATTTTCTAATAAATGGAAAAAATGGTAGGAAGATTATTGTTTGAGAAGAAGCTAATACTGAATTAAGATTAGGTTGTCATATTGTGATTTTAAAAAATAATAGTTTAACAGAGTCAAAGAATTACAGAGCTTGTCTTTTGTCAGTGCTTGTTAGAGATAATGACACTTTGTTGCCTTCTTGTTTCATGTTAATAAACTATTTTTTATTAGTAATAAAATTGAATCTTTGTGTCCCTACTAAAATTTAAAAAAGCTCATTCCTTTGTGTATCTTTTCCTTTTTTCTTTCTTTTGAAGTACACTCGTCTTTCTTATCTGGCATCAATCAGTATTGGTATTAACTTCTGATTAAATTGTTCCATGACAATAGTGTTACTAATGCTGACAGGGCAAGCTAAAAGCAACACACAGCCTGTTCCTCAAGTCCTCAAGTCACCTTTATCTTCCCAAACAATGCAAGATGCACTTGGCAAAGTTCGTGAACCTGCATCTGATTATCTAAATGGTCGAAACAAGGCTGATATGTGGAGGGAAAAGACAGTCAGTGATTTACATATCAGTGAAAGAAATCATGAATTTTCCATCAATAAGCAACCTGAGTCTGTGATACCATTACATAGACCTGGTCTTTTTGCAGCTGCTCCTTCCTCTGATTTATCTAAGTCTTGGTCTCATTCAGCTTCTTCTTGGGAAATGGCCAATAGCAGCCTAGGCCAGAAGTTGATTTCAATTCAGACACCTCCATGTCTAAATGCATCTGGTGCTTTGAGTAGGAGTTCTCGGTCACATCAAAGTAATGGGATATTGGAAGAATGCTGGCCTCTAAATATCAATTCCAAGCCTAACCAAGATTTTCGAAGTGATGCACCTATACAGAATGGATTTTACCCTGGGTCTTCATCTGGGTCCAAGGAACCATCAATGAACATCTCTTCAATTAGCTATGACTATCTCAATCATAAAAATGATTGTAAGATAATTCCTGATCACTTCATCAACAATGTTTCATCAAAATCCTGTAAGGGTTCAGATTCAAAATGCAATGACATGACGTCTGGAAAAGATTTTGACTTGAATGTGCTGCTTCCAAATGGTTCATCCAACAACTTAGTTCCCCAGTCAGGTGTTGGGATAATTGATGGAGAACAGAACAATGAGGAGCGTCATGCGGTGTTGCCTTGGCTTAGAGGGAAGACAACTTGTAAGAGTGGAGTACAAAACACTGCAGGAGGGTCGAGTTTCTTCCATGATGCCTCATTGTCCAACAAAGATGAAACTGGAAAGGGACCTAGCAGAAAATTTATGCACAATGTAACTTCAATTTTGTGTTCTAATGACATTGAGGCAAGGAGGAAGGAGGCAAACGAAAGCTCTAGTAATAAGAAAATTCTCGGTGTTCCCATTTTTGATATGGCTCATATTTCTCCTAAGAAGGAGTTGTCTTCAATCACTTCTCTGTCTGTGTCGAATCCTAATCCATCTAATGTGGAAGCAGCGGGAAATAAGAAAAAAAGGGTATTTGATATGAACTTGCCTTGTGATGCTGCTGCTGTTGAGTTGGACAAAGAAGCATTCACTGAAACTGCTGTTAGTAAGACAAGGTCTCCTACAACAGAAGCAGACTCTAGAAATCAAATTGATCTGAACTTGAGTATGAGTGATGATGAAGGATCTTTCACAACTATACCAAGTGAAAATGTAAAAATGAAGGCACAAATAGATTTGGAAGCCCCTGCTCCTCCTGAGACAGAAGAGGATGCTGTTCCTGAAGAAAAGCAGCTTGAAACTTCTCTAGCATCACCGCAAGTCCCACAAGACACAGTTGAACAGCCAAAGGATGATGAACTTATGACAAATGCAGCAAAGGCAATTGTTGTCATGTCATCTCTTACCTGTGATCAAGGGGATGATTGTGTGATCAGCAAAAGTCCATCAGAAAGTCCAAGGTTGGACCCGCTAAGTTGGTTCGCAGATGTTGTTTCCTCATGCAAAGATAATGTAGAGGGAAAGTATGATGTTTCAAGGGAAAAAGATGGCGAGTACAACGAGGGGCGTTCCTCTGAAGGAATGGATTACTTTGAGGCAATGACATTGAACATGCCGGAGACCAAGGAAGAAGACTACATGCCCAAGCCTCTTGTCCCTGAAAACTTCAAATTGGAAGAAACAACTACTTTGTTACCAACTCGGACACGAAAAGGGCCAGCAAGGAGAGCGAGGCAGCGAAGGGACTTCCAAAGGGACATCCTTCCAGGCCTTGCATCGTTGTCGAGGCATGAAGTGACAGAAGATCTTCAGACATTTGGAGGGCTTATGAGAGCAACAGGTTATCAATGGAATTCAGGATTAACTAGGAGAAGCTCATCTAGGAATGGTGGTGGCAGGGGGAGGCGACGGGTGCAGGTTGCCCCGTCTCCCCTGACATCGGTGGTAACCAATGAAACTAGCACCCCCCTGATGCAGAAGCTTAACAATATTGAAGTTGGATTGGAGGATAGAAGCCTAACAAGTTGGGGCAAGACAACCAGAAGGCCCCGCCGACAGAGGTGCCCGGCTGGTAACCCTCCGTTGATCCAGTTAACCTAATCACCATAAGAGGCTTAAAATTTTTAGATGAGAATTTATAGAGGTAAGCAGGGCTGGTTTTCGAATTAATGGAACACATGATGTTCTCAGGCATCGGGATTTCTCGTAAATTTCTTCAACCCGTATTTGGGTATATGCTTGATTTGTCAGTCTTTGGGGTGGGGGTACCAACTTGTATTATTCTTAAATAATGTTGCATGATTTCTTCTCATTATCTCTTTATAGAACTGTTGAGATATATACCAGTGTTCCTTCAATTCATTGCTCTCACTTTCTAGGATTTTTATTAATGATTTTATGCTTAGCTGCATGAGTTCGTCCTTCATCTAGTAGGACATTTATTAGCATACATGTAGTATTATATATGTTCTTTTGTTATGGAAATATATGGTCATATTGTTGTCCATAATCACATCTCATTTTGTAGATTAATTTAAGATTTTCTACCATCTATTATGTAATTATCAAGGAATCACATTGATGTCAAATATGTATAGTCCCCCCCCCCCCAATTATATGGCAATCCCTATTATTCTAGTGGTTTTCTTTTCTTAAAGTATTTGCAAGATTTTCTCTTCTCTATGGTCCTTTTGGAGCTACTGATCAAACTTGTCTCTCATCAATGTTGGAGAGTCTCAGGCTTATCACATAGCTTGAGGAATGCACATAAGTAAATTATTGAAGTGTGGAGTATGTGGGGTAGTGCAATGTACCTGTCCCTCTGCGTTACTCTGATAACAATGCTCCCTGCAGTGTGATACATGAATAGTTTCTTAACTTTGTTGCACGTTGGTTGGTTAAAAAAGTACTAAAATACTAACAATTTTAGCCAAAAAAAATGCTGAGAATATGTGTGTGTGTGTGTGTATATATATATATATTAATAATAAGTCCATTTTTGAGGTTAAGATTGCCTCTAACCAATTTGTCCTAGATGGTAACATTCAAAGGCTGTTCTGTAATCAAACCAATTTATTGGACGTACCTTCATCAAATTAAACCCCAGTAGTTTAATTCACCTTCTCCCAGAGTGATTGACAAAGAGGTTAATTAATTTACTCATGCGCGTTCCTGAAAACCTATATAATTAACAAGCACTCCTAATTATTATAAATAAAGATGGATTGTTTTTCTTATTCTTGAAAAACTATCTAGTTTAATCAACAAGCACCCCTTGTAGTGACACAAGATAAAAATAAAACTGTAGATAGTCTCAATAGCAATGCACCTGGAATATTTGATCTCAATGTTTTATTAGCTAAATCTAGAGTCGAAACTCTCATCCTTTTCAAACTCTAAAGTGAGTTTTGTGAGGAGATAAACCAATCATGTTGTCCATTCTCTTGCAAGGGCATCAAGATTTCATCCTTCTATCTAAGTTTTTAACAATATCCTGCTTATATTGACTCTTGAAGGAAATGCTATAACTTTGTTTCTCTTAAGAAAGAAAGATAAAAATAAAACAAATATGTAAAGGTATAAATTAAGTGTGTTTTGTTGTTTTTATGTAGACATCTCCCTTCAAAGACAATTATATTCAAATTACGACCGGAGCATTCAATGTGAACATTTTTTTTAGTGAGAATTAATTTTAATTTATCACATTGCAAGAGACTAACTCCTCCTGAATTAATTTTAATTTATCACATTGCAAGAGACTAACTCCTCCTAGAGTCAATCCCGATTAAAATTAATTTTTATGCAAAGGAAATAAACTAAGGGTTAAATTAGTTTTTAGTCCTCTAATTTATTTTTTAAATTTAATTTGACCCTTTAATTTTTTAGGTTTAATTTTGTCTTCTAATTTCTTAAATAGATTCAATTTGCTCCTTCAAACTAAATTGTAAAAAATCACAATCGACGGTTTAAAATCGTCATTAATTTATTTTAAACCGCCACAAAAGCACATTTTTCCCAAAAAAATCGATTTTAAAAATTATAACATGAACCAAAAAAAATTAAAGAATTAAATTGAATCGATTTTAAAATTAGAAGATCAAATTATATCAAAAAAATTTGAAGATCAAATTAAACCTAAGTAATAAATTAAAACTAAAAAATTAATTTAACCTATATTAAGTATATTTGAAACAATGTCATGTCATGTGTAAATAGAACAATAAATAGCTTTTTACATTATTTTTGTATTTTTTTCCTATGGTCTTGTTGCCAAGGGTTTGATATTGTTTCAAAATAAAGTTCATCACTAAAGATAAACAATATTTTATAAATAAAGTTCATCACACTTGGCAAATTATTGAGAGACAATCAATTTCACGACTGGTCCAAAAGTAAGGCTACTAAAACTTAAGTTAATTTAGGTCACTTAAGTTTTAAGTCCAACAATAAAATATTATTTGTTATTACTTTTATAAAGTAAAAAGATCATAACAAAAATACCCAAATATAGGTTTTTCATTAAAAGTAAAAAGTCTCTTTTAAAAATTATTTTAAGTTTCACTCAACATTGATCAATCACATCAATTTGAGTGATTTCTATTAAAAATAGAAATATGGAACTATTGATTAGAGAATACTCTTGTTGAATGCATACACACATAAAATTACATTTTATAATCAGACTAAAAAATGTAAAAGTAGTGCAACTATTTTTTACTGTACAACAATGTGAGTCAATAAAACAAGATAATTGAATTGAAGTGAACCTTTTACAGAAAAACCAAAATAAAGGCATGCTTGTCTACCCCTGGCCGTATTAGGAAAAGTCATTTGGATGACTGAAAATGGTCATCTTTTCTTTCTTTTACTTTTCTCTCTTTAACTCAAAAAATAGAAATAAGAAAAGCAAAGGTTGCGTGGTCTTGGTTGATTCGTTTCATGACCCGCTACTTACCAGGTTCGTTCACATGGTAAAGACAAGAAAAGAAGAGTAAAGAAGACAAGATGCCAAAGCCAAACAGAATTGTTCATAGAAGTGCATATTGTTTTTCTAATGTGTCTATTATCATTTATATTTGATAAGATATTTTTTAAACTATTGGTTTGACTGGTAAAGGAACAGTAGAATATTTTAAATTAAAATAAGTTAGATTGGAATAGTCTTCATAGACACGTGAAAGGGACAAGAGACACTCTCTTGTAAACAAAAAAAAAAAAAAAAAGAAGAAAAGAAATTCATTATTATATTTTTCTGCAATTATTGATTTAAATTGTATCATGACCACAATTTAATTTGGTATATTTTCTTGGACGGTGTTGATTTTTTATTTATAAATAATATTATCATAAAAAAATTAATTATATATTTTGGTATAAAGGATAATATTTTATTTATTTATAAATGATAGTTTTGGAAAAGAGATATATTCTAAGGGGAAGAAACATGTCACTGACGACTTATTAGATTTAGGAGAGAAAATGAATTTTTGAAACTTTAAATTGTCTATGCATCACTTTTCTACATTTTTTTTTCCTTTGTGCTTTTATCTTTTGAGATAAAGAAAATTCTCTCTCAAAAGAACAATGTAAAGAGAAAAGTACAAAAGTATATATGCAATAATAATTTTTTGTCTAAGATTATGGTGTCACACCTTTCTTAGCACTTAAGGTCAATTACTTTTTGTGTTTGAATCAATGTATTTCTCATTAGATAAGTTTTTTTTAATCGCTTCGTTAGTTCTAAGAAATAATTAATTCTAACCAAAATTCTCAAACCCACGTTTAGTAGATTTGTGATCAAATTCACAAAGGGATAATTGAGATTATTTATGACGCTAAGTTTGCACAATGAAACTAATAAAATCAATTACTAAGTTCATAAATAAATAAAATATTTGTTGGAAAATAGATGCTTAATTTTTTAGCAGGTATATACTGTATACTATTTTTATTTAGTGAGCATTGTTTATTTATACATTTCTATCAACAAGAGTTTTATAAATGTATTCACTTATTGATTATTGATTTAGGACAAGAGACTAATATAATTTTCTAATACTTCTACCATTTCTCAACTGATTAATCTTTTTGACACCACTTTACTGCTTCAACTTTTTGTTGAAGTCATGAAGTTAAAAACATTGTCTTTTCCAATTAACTTTAACAATAAATCAATATTTTCCAAACTCGTCTTCCCATTTTAAAAAAAATAATCAAAATTCCTATATTTTAGTTAAGAATTGTTCATTAAAAAAAAGAGAGTTAAGAAATGCAACTTTTAAAACCGTTTACATGAATCAAAGACATGATATGTGTCTTGTATGTTAATATGACAACACTTATTATATTGTGATATGCCTGCTGGTCGATAATAAAACAGAGATTTATGTCTTCATTATTTTGTCACGTATTATACAAGTATGTGAGTGTGTTCAAGTTCAACACTCTTTCAATTTAATTAGACATTTATATATGTGCAAGTATTAGATATGTATGTACATAAATTAGAAAAAAAGGAGGAAAAATCTTATCATTTTTAACTTACACCGAGATTAAGTGCCTATTTGTATCAATCTTGACAAAATTGATTGCCAATTTTTTTTATAAAATTGATTTGGAATTTAGAATGTTTTTTTTTATAAAATTAATTTTGAAGTGATATGATTTATGTTGAAATGTTTTTAATATAAAATTAATTTTTTAGAAAAATATAAAATTAATTTTTTTAGAAAAATATAAAATCAAATCAGGAGTAAAATTATAAAATTTTGGATCTAACATAGACTGCACAAATTTGGTTTGATGTTGAGAAATTGATTATGAATCCATAATTGATTTTGGATATATATTTTATATGTTTGATTTTACTTTGGAGAAAAATTTAAAATTGATTGAGTCTAGAATTGATCATGAATTAAAGTAACTTTAAGTAATTACTCAAAGTTTTAATAACTTAAAATTAATTTTATATTCATAATTAATTCTAAACTCTTTAAAACATGTAAAAATTTGTCTAAATTCAATTATAGAATCATAATCGATTTTCTAACATGAAATTAAAGATACATTTACACGTGACTTTAAAAGAAAGTTTATTGGTAAAAAATAAATTGAGACAATAAAAAATTTAATTTCAGTATATTATTATCGTAAAAGTCTATACAAATAATACAATAAACTAATTACAAATTATCATAAAATTAAATTTTAAAATGGCAAAAGGATTAAGAAAAAAGTTTACTCATATAAACTTGAGACTCGTGGGGAATGTTAGAAGAAGCAATGGAATAATATAGTAGTATTATCGTTATTGATGTTGTGTGGGACATGTTAGTTACATAGAAAGAGAGAGACGGAGTAAAGAAGATCAGATATTGGGTTGTGTATGTCAGCAGTCGCAGGATTAAAGATGCGTCGATGTAGAGAGAGAAATCACGAATGCTTGAATCTGATTGGCTATGTCTCTGTTTCGTTCTTGTTGTTTGTACTTTACTTTCTTAACATAAAAAATAACATCAATTTGTTTTTGTTTTTGGGTATCTCTTTCTCTCTCTAAAGAAAGGTACTTTTCTTGTCATTCCCAAAAGCACAAACCTAACTTATCATAATTCATATCCCATTTCAGTGCTCTGCTGCTGCTACTTTGTCCTTTTCCACCCCACACCCACCCTTTACTTTCTACTTTGTGCTGTCGAATCTTCCTCGTTGACCAAATCATTTAGTAATTACCAACACACACAACACAACACAACACAACACAACACTTCTCTTTTAGTATAATTATTAGTCATTTGATTGTTATAAGAAATATTATTGACTTTTTCAAATCTATACAACTTAGATTATAAATAATTCCTCTGTTACATCTGAATTTAAACAATTGATAAATTAGGAAGATTAAATGTGAGTAATTAAATTTAATAGGACTAAAATTACACGAGGTTAAAGGATATAGATTAAAGGATATAGATTAAAGGTATAAATAAACCTGTAAAAAATATTCAAACTATCTTTTTATTGGAAGATGTGAGAGAAAATAGAAAAAATTAATTAAAAATGAGGAGAGTTCAAAAAATATTATGTTTTAAAGCAAATTTTTATGTTTCTGTTCTTAATTTTCTTTAATTAAATAAAAAAATTCAAAATCTATTTTTTTCCTTTTTTTTTTGGCATAGGATAAAATCAAGACAATGAGAGTCACCTGCAAACCAATTAGCCTTTTGATTTCCTTCGACAAACCCAAGGGAGGCCTTTTTTTTTTTTTTCCCAATTCTTATCGGTATCCAAATGGCATCATTAGCTCATGCTCTAACCAGATCGGCGTTCTATGCTGTCAAGAACATGCATGTATGTTTCATGCATGGAACACCATTTCAACCTTAAATCAACTTCTACACACTCTAAATTACACCTTAAAACTGTCTCACCCTCCCAATACTCAACATTTATCAATTTCACTCCAAACCCTCATCAAACCTAACCCTAACCTTATGATTTCTAAGAATCAAGGAGAAATAGGAGGAGATTACCAACCTTAGAGTTCAAATGAACAAAATGGAGGTGGACCAAGCTCTCTATGGCTTCCAATTCTGCCCAGCTACTCCGAACGAAAATGGGCAGCTTCTAACTCTACTCTTTTCCTCAAATTGCTCACAACCAAAGCTCAACAACAACAAAGGACAAAGAGAAGAACTTTCTTTCTTGCTTGATTTATGTTTCCAGCCACCAATCAAGGAGGAGTGAAGAGAAATGGTGCTTGGGTGTGAAGGAGAGGCATGGACATGAAGGAAAAAGAAGGAGAAAGTGAGGGAAACGTGGTCAGCCACAACTTTTAACATGAGGAGGGGGGTGCATTCAACAATCTCATATTCACACCCTAACCTCTAAACAAAGACCAAAATGCTCCTCCTTTCATTAATTTTCTTTTATTAATACTAAGCCTCTTAATTATGCAAATATCACCCAAATTACATTGATTATAATTAGTGACATTACAATTAGGCACTATGCCATAATCCCTCATTGAGTTAAAATAGAACTTCCCTTCTTCCACTGATCCGGCTTGCCTGCAGGCAGATAAGATATTTATGAAGGTTACCTCGTTTGGTTTAATATGTGACTCTACCGTTTTACTGAAGAGGGTAGTGGCAGAAGTTATTTGACCATGTATGCCATATGCAGCAATCATGGCACTCCATGACACCACACTTTTCTCCGGCATGCTATTGAAAACACCTTGAGCCGTTTTAAGGTCTCCACAGTTGACATACATGTCAACCAGAGCTGTATCAATGTAAAGATCCTTCTGCACACCAGATACAATGAGCTTATGATGAATCCATTTTCCCTTCTCAAGATAACCTGAATTGGAGCAAGCTTGAATTGCACTTAAGAAGGTCACTTTATTAATGTCCAGGCAATTGAGGCACATCTCATCAAATAACTTGAGTGCTTCTACTGAAATGCCATTCTGAGAAAACCCACAAATCATACAGTTCCATGTCACAATGCTTTTCTCCATCTTTTCAAAAATTGTGTACGCCAAATCCACAAAAGCACATTTTGAATACATATCCATCAAGGAGTTCTGAACAAATTTGTCCGCGAAGCCTCTTTTCGTCACATGGCCGTGTATCTGCTGTCCAAATCGTATTGAACTAGCACCTGCACTGGCTGAAATAGAACTTGTTAGGCTAAATGAGTCAAGCATTAGCCCCTTTTCCAACATACATGCAAAGAGAAACATGGCCTCCTCATTTAAACCTTCCTGCACAAAAATTGATGAGTGTGTTCCATGATACAACACTGCTGTTTCCAATTAAACAAAGGAGCTTTTCACAACTGCTTATTTTCCAACACGCAGAATAGAAATTCATCAGCGCAGGCCCTAGATCAAGATCAAAACCATCCATTTCTCTCCTCAAAATAAAGCAATGAACTGACTTCCCCTCTTTCAACCAGCCTAACCTAGCACAGCAACACAGAACACTAATCATCGTCACTTCATTAACTTCCACTTCCGATTCCTGCATTTTCTTAAAAAGCATCAATAGCCTCCTCAAAGCATCCGTTTTGATTACATGACGAAACCATAGAAGTCCAACAAGCAGTATTTTGATCAGCAACACTATCAAACACCCCTTTTGCTTCACGCAAGTAACCACACTGACTGTACATAACAATAGTTCCTGACACTCGCATCACCAGCCATCTCTTCCCTGATCACATATCCATGCACTGACCTCGCCACCCTCAAACAACCAACTTTACCACATGCCTCGGTTACACTGATCATCGTAACCGAGTCTGGTCCAATCCCCTCGGAAACCATCCAACGCAACATCTCCAACCCTTCCCTCGGCCGTCCATCCTCAACATAACACGTGACAACCGAACTCCATGAAACCAAATCCCTCATACGCATTTCATCAAACACCTTGCGTGCATAACTCAAACACCCCAATTCACCATACATTCGCAATCGACGAAGAGCCAATGACATGATCAGTGTCAAGCCCGGACCTAACTATCGTTCCATGCACTTTCCTGCCAGCAAACAAGTCAGAAACCACAGAAACAGCTTTCAGAACAGAAGGGTAGAGGAAGGTGCAGTTTTGGGTAAGGCGTGAGCCCTTTTGAATGTGGTGGTGGTAAAGCAAAACCACTTGGTCAAACAAGTGGTGCCAGAGGTAACACTTGACGAGGACGCCGAACATGAAGGAATCGGGTGATCAGTGGGTTTCAAAAACGAGTCATGATGATTGGAGAGAACCCATTTAGGCGTAGGACTCGAGGAGCTTGGTGGAGTCAAGTGGGTCGCTGTGGAGGCCAGTGACGAGGAGGTGGGCGTGGAGTTGGGTGAGGGACCTTAAGTTAGAACATGACCTGAACAATGGCATGTACAATGTCATGTTTTGTTTTTCCGTTTTTTCTAGTTTTTGTGTTTGGGTTTTGGTTGAAAATAATGTGGGATGATGAGGGAGAAGAAGGAAATGGAGTGAGGAGAGTGAAGAAAAAGATAGGGAAGGATCAAGGGAGGGAAATATGGGAAAGGGGAAGAAGAGCGTCAAGCTCGCGGGAACAGAAAAATTGGATTCGTTTGACTGGTAGTCATGTTCGTAAACAAAAATCTATCATGACTGCGTCTAGCATGGACCAGCAAATTAAGTGATCTAATGTGATCTTTTAGATTGATCTAAGATGTACAATTTTAGATTGAAGGCTTTGTGGTAGGTTGCGGGAGAAGGAGGAATGCTGTGGAGGAATGCTGTGATGAGGGGGGTTTCATAATAACATTTTACACCTCCATGAATCCAAGGATTCCTAAGTGTGGTCCATGATAAATCACTTATCTTCCTGTCCCCTCTCAACACACTTTTTAAATATTAGTTGTTAGTTTATTAGTCTTTGTTAATAGAAAAATTTAAATTCATGATATCTCTCCCTTTCTCTTCTCTCTTCAGTCTTTACTAATTATACCAAATTAATTTTATATCTCTTATTTATTAGGAAAACATAAACAGAACATTCTTTCTGTGGTGATACAAACCAAATCAAAGAAAGCACTTGAGAATATTAGCCTCAATTATAATTTCAAATTAAATTTTAGTTCAATAGCAGCACATAAATTCAGTTAAAGATAAATGCTATTTGATACCATCTTGGTAAGTATACCCAATGACGCAATTGATATAAAATGAATAAGATTGTCATTTTAAGGGGTTGTAAACTACCAAGGAAAAACACAATGAAAATGCCTCCAAATAGTTCACAAACGTGAACTCATTACTATTCATTCAACTAAAAATCACATAAATATATAATTACATGTATACAAGGTATGTTAGGTAAGTAATCAGTATCTTCATGACAATGATACATGCATGAAAAATGAAAACTCATACAACAGAATATAACATTCGACTATGTGAGTGATCACACAGGAAGGCAATCAATCATCATTGTGCATGTGACACAAGGAATGTTTCCGTCTTTTAAGTTTCCTGCAAAGCCGATCAACTGATTCATCGAATATATTGTCAGAAGACTTTCAATTTCAACCTCTCAATCCGCAACCCAATTGAACAGTGCATATAGTCTCACATTTGTAATTTAAGCTTTGCCTCCATCTTCATTCATCATTTGGTGGGTCAATGGGTATTTCATGCCTTGGTTTATTGTACTTCTCCCTTAGTTGCTTGATTGGGATGAAATCTCCTGCTGAATCTATTCCATAGAATAGAAAAGAGATGTAGGGATGATCGAATCTTCCCTGGACACCAATAAAAGCGCAAATTAAATGATAGAATCATAGAAATAATAGCATAGTGCATGTCTTTCAAGTATAGAACTATTTACTCACAGTGTCTGGTTTATCAGGTGTTAAAAGATTCTCCTCTGGAACTGCAAAAAATAAAAAGAGAAAAATCAATCTGCAAGTTATTTGTCTTCAGCAAGAAACCAAGAACATGATGGAAATCCATACAGTGATACAACAGAAAATATACATATCAAAGCAGTTAGTCCGCTGGTAAGTGAAATGAATAGATAAGCAACAGCATATAGTATATAATATGAATAACAAAAAATTGTCAACGAGGAAGCGTGGTAATAAATACCATTAAATCTAATGTAAGTAAACATATAAGCCTACAGAATTAAGTAATCAAGCTTTACCATATGCCACCAATAGATTTGGTTCAACATGTACATCAACAAGAACCTAGACAATAAAAAAGGAAACAAATTAAATGCCAGCAGTAGCAAACTTCTCAACCAAAGCCAGTTCAACCATTAACAAAATAAAATAAACTAATATGGCAATAGATCAACAAACAACAAATACATTTCCAACAACCACATTGTCTTGCATGCAAGTAATCATGAAAATGATGTTTTTATCCAAAATGTCCACTCAGTTTGAAGAGAAACGATTTAAAGAAGCACATGGTCCTCCCACCAATTTGATGCAGCCTATCAAATGATAACAGAGACCATCAAAGACAACCTTATAATAACAGAGAGCCGACAATTAATGGTGAAATCTCTTGCATTAAAATTTCCACAACATGTTATTGTTTAATTGATTATTCCTATGCAGTATTTGTATTGCAGTATCTATTATTCTACAGGTTGAAGTTGAACTACTATGATTAATAAGAATAGAAGAGTACAAGATGAATAGGCTCTTTGGAATTAGAAAGTCAAACTAAATTAATTCAAAATTAAATTTGACCTTGTAGAAAAAGAATAATTCCTGCAATGGGAATTTCTATAATGAAGTTAATCAAACCTGATAAAATGGTTGAACGGAACCACGAGACAATTTTTTAACTTGTGCATTTTCCATCCATGAACTTGATTCACTGCATACTGGATCCATTCCACAGATCACAGCTTTATAGCCTGCAATGTTTATTAAGCAATAAGCACTCAAAATGTAGGAAGTGTGAAGGGAAACATATCCTCTGCAATTGAGATATTCAAATAATCAATGCGTACATCCATACGAAAAATTTACAAGGTGTGCACTATAGATATTTTAGATTTCCATAGCCTACAAGTTGGGTTAGGCAATTATAGCTCCAGAATCATAACTTGCTCTATTGAAAAGCTTCAGAGTACAACCAATAAGCATAATTGTTATTGTTAGATCACATTGCATATTAGAAATGCAATTAATAATAATTTGTCGTATTAATAGAAGGTGTTTCAACTACTTACCAAATTTTTTATGTCTCACTTTCTGCCCCAAGCGGAATGCATATTTTGCATTTTCATGTGCCAAAGCTTTAGCTGATGCAGCTAGAGACTCTGCTTCAAGTTTGGAAATTTCATCACGTAATTCAGCAGCCAAGGCATAATCCTCATTCTCAATAGCTTTCTGGAGGTCTGAACTGCAAGGGAAACAGAATTAATCACTGTTAGTTTTCAAGTTGACCCACACATAAAAAGCCAGTGACTCATCAAGAACAACTCAGCTTGACACAAAAGATAAAGAAAACTAACCGAAGACGTATAATACTTATAGCTTTATCTTGTGCTTCACCTTTTGAAGACAATCCCCTTTTTGACTGTTGTTGCTTGATTACCTCTTCCTCAACCTTTCAAGAACAATATTTATCAAACAAGCTGTAAGTCATTCACTGCTCCAATCCCACAAAATTTAGATAACGTAAAGACACGGAAATATAGACAAAGATACATTCTTACACTGATACACATGCTATCGTTTCAAGCTATAGAGGAACCACTAGTTTCATACACACAAATTCAAGGGTGACAAAAAACAAAATAAATAAAATAAAATCACTGACATAAACTGAAAAGCATGAAGTACACTTCAAGTAAGCCTTGCAAACATAATACACAAAATTTGGTATAGACATATAGGATACCAGAACAGAATAATTAGCTGATTTATCTAACCTCGGCAAGTTTGTTCCTCAGCTGCTTTGCAATGTCATACTGCTCCATATTTAAAGCATACTGGCATTCAAAAGTTCCAAACAAATAAAGCATTAAAAACTCTTCCATAAATTTGAAACATGCCCTACACCACTTAACTTACACAAGAGTAAAAGCAGCCAGACCTGTACTCTTGTGGCCAAGTCGAGCTGAAAGAAGAACATCAAGATATCCTCATTAGCACTCTCGCTGTGCTCTGAACTCGCATCCAACCCTTGTTCCCCCCCTCTAAACATCCATGCTGCTTCAGCCCTAAAACCACTCTGCCTTGTTAAGAACAAGCTCTGCACAGAATTGTTCCAAACCAAGTGTCTGCCAGTGGAAGAGGTAATTTGGGATCTCTTGAATGGCTCAAAGGGTGCCATCCAAGATGGTGAGGATCCACATAACCTGCTATTTCCACAGGTTGCCAGAGTGCTCAATGACACAACTTGCACCATTTTTTGGGGGGCAAAAAGCCAAAAAATGACTCCTCGCTTAATAGGGTAAAACAGAAACACAAATTCACAATTTTTCTGAAGAGAATGTTCCTGCACTAATGAAAATTACATGAGGGGAAATTATGAAGGTTTAAAACCATAATCTGCAAATTCGAATAATTCATACCCCAGTAAAAAATGAAAGAAAAGATTTCATCTTTCCCTTAAAATTAGCATAATTATGGTCAAATTGGACTTCAACTGAATCATTTCTTATCTGGGTATAGCGATAAACATTAGGACTAGAAACGGAAGCCGTAAATAACATGTGGGTATCGTTTTGCTTTTCAGAAAATCAAAGATAAGCTTTGAAATTTAAATGCAATAAAATACGAAGATAATATTCAGCGAAAATTTCCCGGGAAACAAACAGAAAAACATTACCAAAGTGCAGAACAGAAAAACGAGTAGGAGCAGATGATTTCAAACTGCGTCGATGGCCTCACACTCACACGAGCAAAGAAAGCAAATATAGAGAATATATATATATATATATATATATATATATATTATATATATATATATATATATATATAGTGAAAAAGAAAAATATGAAACGCGTTGTTTAAAAGTTTGTCACTTTTTTTTTGTCTCAAGAAAATATTAATTATTACTAACGGTAGTTAATTCAGGTATTATATATTTGATTTCTTTTAAATAAAATTTTAAGTTGGAGTTTTACATGTTTAAAATTTCAGAAAATAGTTTATGTATTATTATTTAATCATAAATTATCATAAATATATTGATTTTTATAATACTTATCTTAAAAATTAAATGAATAATAATTTTTAGTATTTTATACATAATAATAATATATTATCAATTGATGCTGTGAAATTTCTTAGAACAACAAAGAAATTAACTCAAAAGATTTTATTTTATTTTATTATGAACATAAAGTTATTTTATATTCTCATCTAATAACAAATTAACATAATTAACATGTACAATAATTTTGTTGACTTTAATTATTATATAAATGTTTCCAATTTAAACAAATTGTGTCCATTAATCTTAAAAAATTTAAAATAAAATATTAATAATCAAACCCAAAATATAGAAGAAAAAACATTTAATAGGAAGATAGAAAATAAAATGATTTTGAATGCTTAGGTATAGATTTTGTTTTGTCTAAACGATAAGTATAGACTTTTTTTTAAAAGAAAGTAACCAATAATAATGAATATGCGATGATTCCATTAGAACAGGTATCATAATAAAACATGTAGAACAGGTATCATTATAAAAACATCATGATTTCATAAGAAAAGTGAACAAATGATATCACAGCATGATGGTGGTTGATAGTTAGTTACTTTTCTAAGGCTGCAGTTAGTTATTTTTTTGTAGACAGTTAGGAATTAGGAATTTGACAGCTGGTATGAACCATTATATAAGCTGTAGTCATTGATTTTTATCTCTCTTAACTCCCCGTGTCACTATTCGCATAAGAAATGATATTATTATCATATTAACATTTTATTAAGTGATTAGTTCTACTTTTAGATTGAGATTTGTTATTCTGTACGAACAGTTTGGTACAAAAACACTACGAATGAATTTGCAATCAATCATTGGATGAAAGAAGATGCACAATAGGGTTAAAAATACATGAAAAGTAAATTAAAACTAACACAACATCACTGGATAGAATTTCTACGATTCCATTTTTGGTTTGATTGCATTTTTTCCTTACATTATGTACACACCCATATTGACAGTCATAAAAAGTATCATTTGTTTCTTTTCAGGGTGGAAAGATGTGATCAGAGTTTAAATTGGAACAGAGTGAGTTTTCCAACCAGAGAAAATGTTCTTGCCCTTGCACATTAATAAAATGTGCAATTGGTGTTAGAATTCATTTCTGATATCTTCAGATTATTTTGTGACTTTATGATTTTATCACTTAATTTCTATTATATGGCTGCTTCTCAAAATAATTCACAAGTAGCACAGGATAGTTCAGGTAAAAACTTGTTCATCAAACATGTAACAATATATATTGATCACACACCACCACAAGATTAAATATCATAATTACATACACCAATAAGCACTCAGATACATTTATATTTTAGGCATGGCTCTTGATGGAAGAACTGTATCCACTCTGACCATGATAGTACCTAGACCACAGCACCCCATATTTTGAAGAGCCCTTAATTGCTGGAAGCACTTTGGAAGTAAGATCATTCACATCAATGAATTCAATAATCACTGCCTGCAGCCTCAGGAGAAGCTGATTGCCCCAAGAAGATCTTGTTGTCTGGGATATCTGAAGTCCATTGCTTCAATGCATCCTCAAGGTTGGTAATTTCACTAGAGTATTGGCAAGGAGGGTTGTTGTTGTAGAATTGGACCCAAATTATCAGTGGAAACTGAATGTTATTTGACACCTAGTGAGAAAAGGAGATAGAAGAGACAAAAAATGTAGATATGATAAGTAATATGATATGAGAAAAGCCTATGCATGTACATGCTAAATGACAGCCGAAGTCTAAATTTATAGTCGTAAATAAACAAAAAAAGCTTTATAAGGTAACAAATTGCATTCACGAATTGTGTTATTCTGCCAATTCATGTTGGGAAATCTATTAATCACCTAAAATGGAGATAATTAGAGTTAGAAGTTCAAGCAACACCTTAAAATACAATAAATTTTAAATTTGAACGTGTCAGTAAAGCTTGTATATATAGTTTATTCCATCTAGTGGTTGCTTCCATGAAATTTCAATACAAATTAAAATAATACAGGCCAATTACGTTTGACAGTTGAAAATTGTGTTGGGTAACATAGACCCTCAAATCAAATTGCGGAAGCGGAAATAAAATCAAAAGGGAGCGAGAGAGACAATCAGAATTTGTTTTACGTGAGAAAACCTTCCTCAATGAGAGAAAAGAAAAACTCACAGGACCTAGTCCAGTATCAAAATCCACTATAATAAATCACGGTTACAATGAATCAAAAACACACCAATGGTGGTGGTACACTCAACCTCTCAAACAATAGTGGTCACTCAAACGCTCAGTGTTTCACTCTAAGCTCTCAAATATGCAAACACAGGGACTTGCTCAATAATAGCACTCAAGACTGTCACTTGAGACTCAATTTTCTGTGTGTCTTGCCTCCACCCTTAGTCATCTATTTATAGGATGAATTAGGTTTACAATGGACTGGGCCTAAGCCATCAAATATTATTTGATTTGGTCAATCAAATAAAAACAGAAAATATCAATCAAACAAAAACGGAAAGTATCAATCAACTAAAAATGGAAATTATCCAACAAATTAATCAGCAAGATTCCAATAATATATATTTCTTCGTGTGGGTTGGGTGTTGACTTCCCAATTCATGGAAGGTTCGCATCAGGCCTTACAACATATGAGATTGTCCTGAAGAAGTTAACATCATGGGATGTTCCAAACCTAGAATCCTTGCCTGATTGCTTTGGAAACCTTCCCTTGCTTCGCATGATAAGGATTTATAAGTGTTCCAAGTTGAGGAGTCTTTCAATGAGCCTAAGCCTTAACAGAATGCAGTATTTGAGTATTGAAGGTTGCTCTCCTGAGTTAGAGAAGTGATGTCGGAAGGAAATGGAAATGGGAGAGGACTGCAAAAAAATATCTCAAATTTCCCGTATTTACATCAAACCAGTAGGTTTGATGTAATATCTACAAATAATGTTCCCCTTCCATGTTGGACTTCTAATATCTTTTTGCAAACCCTATCAATGTCATCCATATCCAGCATAGTTACTCATTTCTCCTCTGTCATTTCCTATATTGGATTTAAATTGCTCAAGTATGTTTCAATTAATAATTGAAAATATTTTTTCTAGGAATTGAATTCCATTTTGTTTTTAAAGAAATGCTTTTTATCTGGAAATTGAAAATTATTCTTCCTTGTGATTAGAACTCTTGTAACTATCACCAAGTATGTGAATTAACTGATATGCAATTGTTTTAAGTCTGCAACTGCATTAAATATTCAGTGGAAAAGTTTTGCTATTCACAATAATCCAACTTGGTTCAAGCAGGATTTCCTTTCGTGAAAGATATGTGTGGTCTTTTTAAAAAGAAAAGAACTTCTATGACTTGCAGGCCGTGTTTGAAGATTCCATTACTTCCTTTCATATAAGTTCACAATGAAGTTCAGTATAATAAGCTTTGACAAACATGTAAACTGTAGCTATACATTGTTAAAATATTTTGGTTTATTTGACCTCTTATGGTCTTTTTATCAATGTATTAAAAAGTCAATTTGGATTAACTACTTTATTCATTTCATTTTTCCTGGCTTCTTATAAATGGATTTAAAACTGTACATTAAAGTTTGTTAACGACATTACAGGAGCTGGGGACATGCAGTAAAGTGAAAAAGTTTGCTATTCACTGCATTCCCTGTCATAAAGGTGCTTAATAGCTTATCTATCATTTTATTCTCTGTATATATAACAACTAAAATTCATCGACTTCTTAGTTTCAATTAATGTGTACGTAGTCATGACGTTCAATTTATAATACATTTTAAATAAACCCCTTCATAAAAAATTCTCTCCTAGATTTTGTACACAAAATATTTTCAAGTTAGACATTGTTTCAGTTTCATCATATCCAAGATGTAATGACTCATGACTATGAAGGATTAACTACACAGTTCTAATAAGATTTCATTATTGAACAGAAATTCAGTTGAGTTTATTTAATCTATTTTACTACTGGAACAAGAGGAATACACATTACACCATGAATTAGAAGAGATATTTCGATGACAGTTCTATTCACTTCATCAATAATTGAGTCATATCTAGTGTATCATAAGGCAATTGTCTTTTTTTTTTTTTTTTTGCTTAAATATCTTAAATATCTTGTGCTTCCCTGCAATTTAACTTTTTTTTTTTTTAGTCATTGTAAAATATGTTTGTTTTTGTTTGTCATCCTTAAAACACTTTAAATAACACATTTTTTACTATTCAAAACACTTTTTTTACTGTTCAAAGTATTATCTAAAACATTATAAGGACAACAAACAAAATAAACACATGTTGTAAGGATTAAACAATTTGTTTTAGAGATGAAAATGAAAAAAAATGCTAAATTGCATTGAAAAAATATATTTAACCATTGTTTTTTTCTATTAATTCCTCCTGATCAGATTAAAAACATTTATTGAATGAAGTATACAACTCTAAGTATGAATCAGAAAATCAATCTTTATTGGCTCTATCTCCTCTTTATGAAGAGAATAATGAGTCTTTTCATCAAAGGATCATTAAAAAAAAAGGTCCAGACCACTTGCAGGAATAATCTGAAAGATCCAAATTCTAAAATAGTGGTATTGTGAATTGTGTACTATGTAAATTTACAAAGCAGCACCCAAAGAAAAAAGCAAAACATTGTTTGCAAAATACATCATATTCTACAAACTGGAATGCAGAGAGCAAGCAGAACAGTTTCCAATAGTACAGGAATGCATTGCTCCTCAAACTTGCAAACCATTTGCATATTTAGATTTTTTTTATTTTTTTTTTGTGGTTGCATAGGAAAGTCCAGGAAATCAAGTATCTCCTTTTTAGTATAAAATTTCAAAGTTTCATAACTACATAAGCAGTGGTGGAGCCAAATTTTATTTTTAGGTAATATCAAATTTTAACTAATGTCAAATTTTATTTTTAGGTAGTACTAAATTTTATTTTTAATCCTAATTAATTATATAAGTATATATAGTTATTAAAAAAAATTAAAAATTAAAAAAAATATTTTTTGGTAGTGTCATGACCATTGCCGGTCTGCCATGACTTCGCCACTGTGCATAAGTATACGATATGTTAACCAAACACTCGGTCAAATTTAAGAGAGGGACTGAATTGAGTTCTTTAAAATAATTTAGCAAATCAATGTATCAAGATCCTGAAGAATATATATAAGAATAGGAATAACCCAAGAAATGATTCAATTGATGATAAATGCTAAAACCCAATTAACAATTTCAATACAAAGACTAATGAAAATGTGTTGAGACGAGAAAAGGTATCATTATAAAACGTGTAGATAAAAGAAAATGAAAACGTCCCTAGTTCTGCACTTTTATTAGATTTGATTACAATAATTTGTCATATAATGTACACATTTCAATATGACAATCGCAGTAAGTATAATACTTATTTTTTCTCAGGATAGAAATTAGTTATCAGAGTTTAAATGGGATAAGAATGGGTTTTGCAACTAGAGAAAAGCTTATTGCACAATAATGAAATGTGTAATTGGTGTACTACAATGCGGTGTGCAAAGTCATCTAGGACATACAATAAAAATTGAACTAAGTTCAGACGTCTCCGTTTTATAATCTTTTTGAAGACAATTATCTCAAGAATTCTCACTCTACATGGCTCCATGTGACTGTGAATTTTTTCTACCTGGCCACCCCGTTCTCAACTTTGGGAACGCAAGTACACAACACTTCAAGCACCAACTAGAAATTCTTATTCGGATATGCATATAGACTGTTAAAATTGATTTATGTTATCTTCATATTCTTTTGTGACTTTATGGTTTTATTTCCTAATTTCTATTACGACTGCTTCTGAAAATAATGCACAAGTAGCACAGGGTAGTTCAGGTAAAAACTTGTACACAAAACATGTAATAATATATATTGATCACACACCACCACTACAAGATTAAATATCATACATTACATACACCAATAAGCACTCGGATACATTTTTATTTTAGACATGGCTCTTGGTGGAAGAATTTTTATCCACTCTGACCATCATAGTACCTAGACCACAACATAACACCCCATGATAGTAAAGAAGTGTGGTCATAGACTCATAGGGAAGGAGATACTAAAGAAGTGTGGAGGAGTGCCTCTTGCAACAAAAGCATTCGGAGGTCTTTTACGCTTCAAAAGAGAGGAAAAAGAGTGGCTCTTTGTTAAGGACAACAACCTTTGGAGTTTACCACACAATGAAAACTCCATAATGCCTGCCTTGAGATTAAGTTACTTGAACGTGTCAATAAAGCTCAGAGAATGTTTTGCTTATTGTGCAATATTTGACAAAGATGAAAGAATATGGAAGGAAAGTTTAATTGAACTATGGATGGCTAATGGATTCATTTCATCTAATGAAATATTGAATGTTGAAGATGTTGGTGATGGAATGTGGCAAAAATTATATTGGAGATCATTTTTTCAAGATATTGAGAAAGATGAATTTGGAAAAATTGAGAGTTTCAAGATGCATGATCTTGCACAATTTGTTACATTCCAACTAATAATGGTGTAGCTACTTTGTCTGAATGAATCCACCATCTCTCAGATTGTAGTACGGGGTCCAATTTGACCCAGTTGCATCAACTGAAATCCTTGAGGACCTATCTAATCAGTGGCGGAGCCACCTTAGGGCCAGCAAGGGCCTTGGCACCAGCTAAAAAATTAAATTTACAGTTATATCAAGGGATAAATTTTTTTTTAATAATTATATATACTTATATAATTAATTAGGATTAAAAATAAAATTTGATACTACCTAAAAAAATAAAATTTGGCACTACCTAAAATTACAAGCTGGCTCCGCCACTGTATCTAATGCAACAATATATAGACCAACGTTTTCCTGATGTATTGAAATGTTACTCTTTGTGGGTGCTTCGCTTAATAGAAAGGAAAGAATTGTCATCTTCTATTGGTCGTTTAAAACATCTAAGTACTTGCATCTTGATTATGGCTGGTTTGAAACTCTTCTAGAATCACTAGGTAACTTGTGTAATTTGCAGATATTAAAAATATACAGTTGTGATTGTGGTATCACAGGTCCTCACACATACTGGTGCACTCACACAAACACACAACAATTTCTCTGGTAGAATACTTCTGATGTATTTAGATAATGGTCTGCCAAGCCACACTTTGGCCTTTTACAAGAGATGCTATTTATAATAAATTCTTATCTACTAACGTAAACTTAAAGATATGACTCCTCACTTGAATAACTTCTTCTCCTAGGGACATGACTCTTCACATAAGTAACTTCTTCATCAAGGGACATGACTCTTCATATGAGTAACTTCTTCACCAAGAGACATGACTCTTCACATATCTAATTTATTATTATTAAAGTTTAATCCAACAAAATCCCCCCATAAACTTTAAATATTTCTTCCGTCTTTCATCTTCAACATTTTCTTACAATTTTCCAACAACAATGTCGGTAATGGCTTCGTGAAAACATCTCCAACTTGATCTCGGCTTGCCACATGAAGTGACTCCACCTTCTTTCTTTTTACTTGATCTTGGATGAAGTGGAATCTGACGTCGATATGCTTGCTCCTTTCATGATTGACCGGGTTCTTAGCCAACTCGATTGCTGACTTATTATCTACTCGGATCTCGGTTGGACTGTCTTGAACTTGTCCCAGCTTTTCCAACAGACTTCTCAACCAAACTGCATGGCAAACGCACCAGGATGCTGCAACGTACTTGGCTTCACAAGTTGATAGAGTCACAATTGGGTCCTTCTTTGACATTCAGGCAAAAGCTGTGTTTCCCATGAAGAATACATAACCAGCCGTGCTCTTCCTATCGTCCACGTCTCCACACCAGTCACTGTCCGAGTAGCCTTTTAACCTGTAATTTTCCGACCTCGAGTAGAGAAGTCCTTGAGAGATTGTTCCTTGAATATACCTTAGAATCCTTTTAGCCGTTTTCCAATGAGAGTAACTCGGCTCTTCCACAAATCGACTTATAATTTCAACACTTAAACACAAATCCAGCCTCGTACACGTTAAATATCTCAAGCATCCCACCAAACTTCTATAATTTCTTGGATCAACACGTTCTCCTCCATCATACTTTGAAAGTTTTGAACCGGGTTCCACAGGTGTTGAAACTGGGTTACAATCCGACATCTTAAACCTTTTCAATATTCCCTTAGCATAAGTCTCTTGAGAGACAAAGATTCCGACTTTGTCCTGTCTGACTTCCAAGCCGAGAAAGTATCTCATCAGGCCAAGATCAGTCATTTCGAATTCTTTTGACATCCTTTTCTTGAACTCTTGTGCCATTTCTTCACTGTTCCCCATAAAGATCAAGTCATCAACATATAAAGCTACAAGCAACAAATCATCTCCGTTTTTCTTCACATAGAGGGCATGCTCATAAGGACACTGTTCAAAACCATCCTCCTTGAAGTATGCATCAATGCGAGTATTCCAAGCCCTCGGTGCCTGTTTTAGTCCGTA
>PYAF01002466.1:700878-720019 GCA_007407185.1 Glycine tomentella
TTTTCTCCATCTGAACTCGAACTATCAAACATCCTTGTTTATCCTTCAAGAAGAGAACTCGGTCTATCATGAGAACCGAGTATCCATTCTCCATCAGTTGTCCCACACTAAGAATATTACTTTTTAGATCGGGCACGTAATAGACATCTTGGATGCGCCCAATTCGTCCATCTTTCTGCAAGAAACAAATCGTACCTCGACCTTTGACGTCAACCTTTGAAGCATCTCCAAACGAAACATGTCCGGCTTCTATTTGTCTCAGATTACTGAACAAATGCTTATGCCCACACATATGATTACTTGCACCAGTGTCTAGATACCATTCCATCTCGGATCCCTGGTTGACTTCACTTCTAGTCATCATCAGAATTCCTTCATCTCTTACTTCTCCTTCTGTAACAAAGTTTGAAGTTTCATTTCTTCTTTCATCTCGGCAATCCTTCGCAAAATGTCCGACTCGACCACAGTTGTAACATCTATCCGAGTTGCAATCTCTCGAGTAATGTCCATACTTTCCGCATTCAAAACATTCTACATTTGATTGATTTGAATGTCGGCCTCTTCCACGACCTCGGCCTCGCCAATTTTGCCGACTTGATTCAGCCTGCTCCTTATTTCTTCCTTCTTGACCGCGGCCTCTACTACCGCGACCATCTCCTCGACCTCCATAGCCACGCCCTCTACCTCGAAAGTTTTGAGAATAGAGTGCCTTTTCGTCCTTGATTGAAGCTTTTGTCTGGAGTGCTTGCTCCAGTGACTCTTCTTTCTTCTTTTTCTTTCTTTGTTCATGTGCCTCCAAGGAACCAGCAAGTTCGTCAACGGTGAGCGTTGCTAGGTCCTTTGACTCCTCAATCGCATATACAACATTCTCGAAGTCGTCAGTGAGAGACCTCAGAATTTTCTCCACCACTCTGGCATCGGACAACACCTCTCCATTTCTGTTTAGTTGATTTACCACAGTCTGGACCCGGATAATGAAACCGGATACCCTTTTTCCTTCCTTCATTTTCATTCCTTCCAACTCTCCACGGAGAGTTTGAAGTCAAACCTGTCTAACTCGATCGGGTCCCTTGTAGACATTTGCAAGAATGTCCCACGCCTCCTTTGAAGTTGTTGCACCAGCGATCTTCTCAAACCCGGAATCATCAATAGCCCGGAATAACATGTACAACGCCCCTTTGTCTTTCAACCTCGTCTCCTTCAATGTCTTGTTCTGCGCAGCTGTATATCCTACTGTGGATGTTGGTTCCTCGAAACCACAATGGACAACTTCCCAACTATCATGGGCTCCCAAAAGAGCTTTCATCTGGATACTCCAGTTTCTGTAATTAGCCTTTGTAAGGTGGGGTAGTGGCACACTACTACTTGGCCCACTCTCCATTTTCTCACGCTCTGATACCAATTTGTGGTATCACAGGTCCTCACACACACTGGTGCACTCACACAAACACACAACAATTTCTCTGGTAGAATACTTCTGATGAATTTAGATAATGGTCTGCCAAGCCACACTTTGGCCTTTTACAAGAGATGCTATTTATAATAAATTCTTATCTACTAACGTAAACTTAAAGATATGACTCCTCACTTGAATAACTTCTTCTCCTAGGGACATGACTCTTCACATGAGTAACTTCTTCATCAAGGGGCATGACTCTTCACATGAGTAACTTCTTCACCAAGGAACACGACTCTTCATATGAGTAACTTCTTCACAAGAGACATGACTCTTCACATATCTAATTTATTATTATTAAAGTTTAATCCAACAGTGATAATCTCCAAAAGTTACCTAAGAGTTTGATAAGCTTAAACCTCTACAACAACTATATTTGATAGGGTGCAGGAAACTATCGAGTTTGCCACCTCAAATAGGAAAGTTGACTTTCCTAAAGAGTTTAAGCACGTACTTTGTTGGCAAAGAAAAATGATTTCTTTTGGCAGAACTGAGATCCCTGAATCTTAAAGGAGGTATTAATATCAAGCATTTGGAAAAAGTTATAAGTGTAATGGTTGCCAAAGAGGCCAATATGTCAGGCAAGCAATTGATCAGGTTGTGTTTGTCAAGGGAAGGAAATGAAGAGTCTGAATTATAAGAAGAAATTCTTGAAGTGCTTCAACCCTATACCCAACAACTTCAGCATTTGAAAGTAGAAGGATACAAAGGTGCCTATTTCCCACAATGGATGTCTAGTTCTTCTCTCAAATATTTAACTTATTTGAACTTGGAGGATTGCAAAAACTATTTTCATGAGTCATCTAATATACCTATACGAGGACTGCTATGATGGTGGTATAGTTTTCATGGCGATATTTGTGTATTGAAGGTTGCCATAAGTTAGAGAAGCGATGTGAGAAGGAAACGGGAGAAGACTGGCCAAAAATAGCTCACATTCCAAAAATTCATTCTGAGATGGAATTTTTACCCATTCATTTGAGATGGGATTATTACCCATAAGGTATATTGCAGATCGTATATTCCCATTCCTTTCTTCGTAAATATATCTACAATTAACGTTCCCCTTCCATGCCCGAGTTTTAAAATCTTATAGTAAACCATAGGAAGAGCAGATTTTTTAAATTTTTAAGGAAGTAAAATTGTTATTTTCACCAAATTTAAGAATTTTAAGTATCCAACACACAGTCAAATAAATTTTAGGATTTCTCCTCTACTTCATTCCATATATATCGGATTTATTTTTTTATTTTTTTATTATTATTTATTTATTTTTTGTCACCTCCCCAATCCTAATGTAATATTAAAAAATAGTTTAAATTGCTCAAGTCATCTGCTATACTGCTCAGTGTATTTTAGTCTAATACTGAAAATTATTCTTCCTTGTGATCAGAACTCTCACCACCTTGAGATCCAAATGTTGAAGCTTTATGCAGGCCATGTTTGAAGATTTCAGTGCTTCTTCCTTTCATTTAAGCTCACAATATTGAAGTATGGTATGTTATGCTTTGACAAACATGTAGCTGTAAAATGTTCAGATATTTGTATTATTTGCCCTTGTTTATTTGACCTCTCACGGTCTTTTTATCAATGCATTAAGCAGATTTGTATTATTTGCTGTCTCCATTTCAGCATTAAAAAGTTGAGGTCTTGTGTTTGTGTAACTTAAACTATTAACTTCACCAGGACTGGTTGGTGTGCTTGTGATGCAAATAGATAATTTTCTCTTTCATCGTCAATGCTTTCAAGATTTATAATTTTCATATTCTCAAAAGTTTATTTGGTCTTTTTATTCTGTGATTGGCGACTGCTAAGCATGGCTGAAAATGCTCCCATTAGTTGGCTCAGAGACCAGACTCAATTATTTTCAGTCACCTTGATGATCCAATTTCATTACAAACTTATCCTTATATAGTTTCTCCCCTGATTTAAAGCTCTCTTGCAGCCATTGGTACAGGAGAACCCTCTACAACAAGCATCACTAAACAAGAAAAAGAATGAGAATGTAAGGCTTTGTTTGGGAGAGAGATTTTAAAGGGGAAGGGAGGGAAGGGAAAGGTTTATGTGGTGAAATATCCTTGTTTGGGAGTTTTAATTTTTTAGAAAAAAGATTTGAGGATTTTTAAAACATCTCTAAAATCTTTCAAAGTCTAAAAATTATTGTTCCCCCAATTTGGAGATTTTTAGAAAGAAAAGTAATTAAAATTGCTATTTTATCCCAGCTATAAATTCAAAAATATATTAAAATATATTTTTAATATATTTGTACATTTAAATTATATAATTTTCACATTTAACATCTTATTAACTCTCCATTTCCCTCTCTTAATATATTGTTAACTCCCAAACAAAGAGAAAGGAATTTGCCTCATTTTCCTCCCTTTCCTCCATTTCCTTCCCCTCCTTTCTCCTTAAATCTCTTTCCTTCCCTTCCCCTCCTAACTCCCAAACAAAGCCTAAAAGTTCATCTTTTTTTTGGTAATATCTAACAGCACATGTTGAACATAAGCAAAAACAGAAACCCAACTTATACATCCCAAATGATTTAATAAAGACCAAAACAATATATGTAGGCACTAATTTGCAAAGCTGATTGTTAAACCACTGTTTTTTTGCTCCCTCTAAAATACATATCTTTTGGTTTTAGTTCCTGTAAAATTATCTCATGAAATTTTACTACCTGACCACCCCCTTTTCAGTTTTGGCCGTACTAACTAGAAATTCTTATTCGGATATGTTTAGACTATTAGCATTGATTTCTGTTATCTTCATATTATTTTGCAACTATATCGTTTTCTCTCCAAAGTTTAATTATGAGTGCTTCTCAAAATAGTTCACTAAGTAGCACAGGGTAGTTCAGGTAAAACCTTGTTTACAACACATGTAATAATAATAATATATATTGATCACACACAACCAGTACAAGATTAAATATTATACATCACACTCACATAACCAGTATTCACTCAGACATGTTTATATTTTAGACATGGCTCTTGATGGAGGAACTGTATCCACTCTGGCTATCATAGTACCTAGACCACAGCATAACACCCCCATATTTGGAAGAGCCCTTAATTGCTGGAAGCACTTTGGATGTAAGATCATTCACATCAATGAATCCACTGCCTGCAGCCTCGGTGGAAGCTGGTAGCCCCAAGAAGATCTTGTTGGCTGGGATATCTGAAGTCCATTGCTTCCATGCATCTTCAAGGTTGGTAACTTCACTAGAGTATTGGCAAGGAGGGTTGTTGTAGAATTGGACCCAAACATTGTCAAAAAGACCTGCAAAAATGATCAGTGGACACCTTATGTTATTTGACGCCTAGTGAGAGAAAAAGATAGAAGAGAGATAAATGTAAATATAATAAAGTAATATCATATGAAACAAAACCTATGTACAGTTTCTTAGATGTTATTTGTACTGTTCTTGAATTAGAATTGGATTTTCACCTTAGCAATACTAATATACTTAATCCTTTAATACAAACTTTTATTATGCAGGTTACTGAGGTGTAACTTTATTCGATAACAAGATAAACAACACCTATAGAGATAGCATTGTATCTAATTTTGTTCCTATAATATGCTACGAGAAAGACAGAGAGAAATGATAAGTGTCGATGAGGTATTTATAATTAAAGGGTGTCCATATATCATTATTTGTATACCTGTCTTGAGGGCATTGCCTATCCAAGCATCAGGAAAAGGGCACTGAGGGGCTGCAGTCAAGTACACTTTTCTGCCCTTGTTGCTGTACCCTTTGAGGTACCTTGCAAGATCATCCCAATACAAGTTTGATCCTCCCTCAATGTCAAAGTCAATGCCGTCAAGAACAGCGGGTCCAAGAGGGCGAGAAGGAGAGCTTCCCCCCAAGAAGTTATTCCAAAGGTAAGTAGCCACTTGCCTGGCATCCTGAGGGGATGCAAGGGAGTAGCTACCAGCACCTCCTCCTAAAGACAACAACACCTTGATGCCTTTGGCCTGACAAGATTTGATGTCAGAGCTCAACTTGGTGCACTCTTTACTATAGGGATCACAATGGCCAGCAAGGTTTATCATTGGAGTTTGGCCATTGCCAAATGTTGGCAAAAAGGCCAAAATTGCATACTCATAGTTCCCTGTGGCACATGTCTCTGCTAGTGTGCCTTCATTGCCATTCTGGCCCCAGTAGATTGCAATGCTGCCAGCATCTGAACCACTTGCTAGTGCCAACAGAGCCAAAGTGAAGAGCGAGAGTGAGGTTGCCAAGTTTGCCATTTCCAAGTAGCAAGCAAGGTCTATTGAAGTTTATCTCAATGAACTTCAGCTGTTTTCTTTTGCTGATTCTTGCTGCTAAGACAAAGGCTTTTTATAAGGGTAGCATAACATGCCTCTAATTCTAACCTAAATAAGTTTGCTTGCTTTTTTGAACATGAGATCGTGTGGATTGGCAGTCACTTCATCTCATATACAGTCCAATTTTTCAATCATTGATGTTGATCTTAGCTTTTGTTTCCACTTGACTTTTGCAAAACAATCATTAAACCAGTCAAATGCAACTGAGGGAAATATATATTTTTTTAAATGTTACCTACTTCAAGGGTGGAGTTACAATTATGTATGCAAGAAATGTTCATCTATGAATCTACCAATTTGCTTTGATATCTAACAGTATTACCCTGTAGTACAATACACATTTTTTAAAATTATTTAAAATTATTTGCTTCTTCAGAGGTGTAGTTACAATTATATATGCAAAGAAATGGTTCATCTATGAATATACCATCTTTTGTTTGGGAAAAAAAATCAAGAAAATATTTTCTTTTTCTAATTAGAAACACATTTAAAATTTTGTAAATAATAATTTTTTAAAATTAAAAAATTTATATATATATATATATATTTTTTCTTATGAGTTAATTTTTTTTCTTAAAGTAACAAATATACATTTTTTAGGACATCCTTGTAACCAAATATATATATAAAATTGGAACTTATCTGAGTCACATTTAAATATCTTGGCGAATTTGCTAATTTTTGTTGCCATTCTAAGATAGTGACGAGTGTGACCCACATGCTAATTGATTATACTTCAACTTTAACGTGCAAACACTGATCAACTGGGAAATCTTTGAACGATAATTTGGATAGAGAAACTAGATATCTTCTTTTCCTTCTTGTTCCACCCGAAGCATAAATTTATATAGCCGTAAATAACATATACACTGATGGGAAAAATAAACAAAAAATTTAAAAGGAACCAAATTGTATTCACAAATTTTGTACGAATTTTGTGGCAATTATTGTGATTCGCGTATAATAAAGACAAGGACAATGCTAGTGTTAAAAAAAAAGGTTTTGCTATATACATTATATATATTTTTAATACACTATATGTGAACAGTATGTAGACAAAATTATCCTTCACGATTTGAAGATTCTGGAATTCATAACCTTCATACAGATTGACAAAATTTTACGGATTCATTAATCTGTATGAGTTTTTTTTATGAATTGTTCAATCTGTAAGTGTTTTTTTATGAATTAGACAATCTATAAGTATAAAATAATGGAGCATACAAGTCTTGAATATGCAACCTTCACGTTATTAACACGATGCTCAAATCAACTAAACTAATAGACTAATTATATTAAATAATAATTAATATTGATACATATAACACCAACTTTTTTAATGTATATTTAATACAATATAATTTTACATAATTTTAGGAAATCATTGATTGGTTAGTCTTTTATATTTAATCACCCTTTGATTTCCTTTAAAAACAAGTAATTACTCGTTGCTCCTTTAAAAATAATACGCTTCTTTTCTGGTTAAGTTGGAAGAATTCAGGTTTTGAAATCATATAATACTAGTCGGTAACCCGTGCATTCGCAAGGGATATACCGATTTGTTGTACTGTGTTTCAAATTGGAAAACTATTTTTATAATAAATAAACATATAAATATTTTAAAATGAAGAAAAAGATGAATTTATAATAGGAATAAGAAATTATGTTTGTTATGTGTAATATAAATATATGATAATTATAAGTAAACGCACGAATGAAAATTCTAACACTTACTTGTGTGTATGTTTTATTTTCGATTGTGTCTGATAGCATTCATTTTGTATGTATAATAAAAAAATATTATTTAATAATAATAGGTATATAGATATAGTGTAATATAATTAAAGGCACCTAATGATCAATTTGTAATGTAGTACTCCTTAACAATTTTGTTAATATATTGCAAAATTCTAGCCTAGAAATAGAAAATTGTGTATAAATGTAACTAATGGGTCACAACAATTTCAAAAAGATTGAAAACTTAAATAATTTGAGTGAAACATGACTAATGCAGGATTGATTGAGAACATGTTAGAATTTAAATTCATATGATCACTGTAATATAAAAATATAAGATGGATAGAAAAAATGAAAAAAATTAACTTGGAACAAAAATACTAATTTTCAATCTAAGCAAGAATTGTAATATGTAGTAAGTAATACACCTCTGTTAAGAAAACAATTGAAAAATTTATGCAAAATTAATGTTCTATTAGTAAATTTCTCACTTGTTTAGATCTTCTCTTTAAATTTATCCAAATAATAACTTCATTTCTCTCCATTTTCTCATGCATCTTTTCTCCACTCTGAACCTTCATTTTCTACTCAATCATCAATTGTATTACTTTTATTCATTTCTGTTTGTGTCATGCTCAATTTTATAGAGGTTTTGGATCAAATTTCACAATTATACATTTCATTGATCCTTTACCCATTCAGGTAAATTCCTGTAATAAACATCAATTTCCATTTACTAAATTATTTTAAAGAAATATAGTTGAACTATTAATTATAAATAGGAGTAATATTAACAAAAGATAAACTACAACAACTAAAGATTATATGTAAAAAATTCATACTCTATAGGATAATAACAAATTAATGAAATCAACTGGAAAGTTCCCATATGAAAAGTAATCTCAAAAGTTCATAAATTTAAAAGTAAAGTGAGAAATAAGGAAGCATACCCAAAAATGTCATTTTCCCATTTGATCAAACACATAATTTGCAATCAATAAATCAGTTTAGAAAAAAATCAAATAAATATTTAAAAATTCTCCAATTCCCATCTATTTTTATAAATACCAGTTTAGTATTTTTCACACAAAATACTTTAACCCATTTAGTCCATACCAAATAAACATTTTTAACAAATTTAGTCCATATTCACAACATTAGAGAAATTTTGATGAAGGAGAAAAAACAAAGAAAGTGATTAGGCCAAACCAAAATCAACCAAGAAAATAGAAACTAAGAAAATTGTTCACCTCTGTTGCTACATATCAATATAAATCATGAAAAAATTATGAAGAAGTTGTAGTCAAAGTGGCTGGCAAAGACATCTTCAGCGAGAGTTGTGATGTTGAACGGTTAACGAAGAAGTAAGATATTTCACTGGTTTATTTTTAGTAGAGAGAGAAAATAAAAATAGTGAATGAAGAATGTAAGAGAAAAGAGAAAAATGGTGAAAAGACAGAGAACATCAGAGAAGAACAACGTTCCAAAGTTGAGAAAAGAGAAAAGATAATAAGGAAGATATTTGAACATACATAATTCTTAAAAAGATAATTAAGACAACATATCATCTAGGCTGAAAAGATATTTAAAAAACTGCAAGATCTAACATAGTTTATTAATGACAAAATGGATGTGTAGCAAAAATAAGAGAAAGAAAGAAGTGAAGTTCAATAATAATTTTTTCTTCTTGTGATAATATACATCTATTGAAATCAGGCCATAATCAATTAATCCACTTAAGGTTCCATCTTTTGTTACACCTGTGCAAACCTGCCAATAATTAGACTCAGCCAATTGAGGTAAGAACCAACAACATTGAGAAATATGAAGAGTCAAAGGAGAAAATTGTGGAAATCATAACATAAAATGAAAGGAAACCATTGTACGCTAGACAATTGTCAAGTAAATTAATAAGAGAAAAAAAGTGAAGTTCAATAATAATTTTTCTTCTTGTGATAATACACCTATGTTGAAATTAGACCTTAATTTAGACTCACTCAATTGAGATGAGAATCAACAATATTGAGAAATATGAAGAACCTAAATTAGGAGATTGTGGAAATCATAACATAAAATGAAAGGAGACCACTGCACTTAACAAGTTTCTAGACAATTGTCAAGTAAATAAGAGAGAAATTACTATATCACCAGTGATTTAAAGTCTTTTCGAAAGGAAAAATTAAAATAATATTGAGATTTTGTACTTTTGTAACTGGCTAATACGGTACCCTGCGTACACAGATAATATCACTGCTTATGCGTTAAAGAGATAACATGTGAGAGGGACGAAATAAATGATATAATGAATTTTTAAGATTTAAAAGGAAATATTAATTCACTTATCAAAAAGGAGGTGTAAATAGCAAATTTTAATTAAAAATATTAAAGTGCATTTATCAAAAAGGTGGTGCAATTAGTAATTATTAATTTTGAAACATTGGAGTGCGCTTATTAAAAAGGGACTGCAATTAGCAACGTTTACTTTTCAGAAAATCATCCACGACAGGAAAAAGAAGAGGAGATGTCAAATTACCATTTTACCCCTACTTTTTGCAACATGTCAGACATATAGAATGTCCAATGTTGTAAATTTGCTGGTATTTTGCTTTTATATATGTATAGTATCGTAGATTCATTCGTATGTGGGCGGAAGAAAATATTCAGCTGTTATTTTCATCCCAATGTTATTTTTAATAATAAACGTGTACGTTATTTGGGTAATCACGCAGTCATAATTTAAAATCATTGAAAATGTTATAATTAAGTGATAACCAAGTAATCAAGCACAAAGTTTAGCACCATATGGCCGTAGTGATTAGTACATAAATTAAGAATGCAGTGAGAAAAATGAACATCTTAAGCCTGATTTTATACCCTTGTGCACCACAAGCCAGCTTCAACAGAGATCAAAAGCACCTTGAACCATATTCACAACTCAGAATATTACAGAGAAAAAAAAAATTAACAATACTACTTTTCTTACATATAAACTTATCAATACTTTAAAAAATTTCAAAAAGTAAAAAAAAAAAAAAAAAAAAAGAATTCTTCCATACACATATATTGACCCTCTCTTCCACTTGCCAGTGAGAACAATGGCAAGGCAAATGATGAAGAAACTACAGTAAGAGATGCTCTTTTATCAACAGATGATAGAACTGCAGGTGGCATGCTCATGGTCGGTGATAAACATATTTTGTTCTTGGATCCACAATGAGACCTTTCCCTCCATTCACTTCTAAGTCATGCCTATGAGAATAGAAGTACAAAATGAATTAGAACCTATAATAAAGTACATTTACTTGTAAGTCTCGCTTTTTTATTTAATTGTAATTTCCAATAAATTTAAACCAGAGTGTGTTACCCATGTAATAGCATATTATGAAAAGGAACAAATGATTATAAAATATGAAAACATAGACTCAACTGAAAGACGAAATCTGGGATGGTCAATTGTTCACGGGGTACGTATCTGAAGAGCTGTAGTAGTCTATCAACATATACCACTTTCTTCCAAACCTAAAAGTTAATCGTCAATGATAAGAACATGTATAAGATGTCCTTAAATAGGTTTAAATCTGTTAATAAAATCTGATTCATAACGCACCACATTGTCGACAAGCAACTGAAGTGCCAATACTGTCAATTTTAGTCCAAGGGTTGGGTGGAGGACATATATTGCCTGTACATATGATGAGATTTGAGAGATCAGAACAAAGTCTACAAAGGCAAACACTAATACATTTAAGGAAACAGAAATGTTGCATACATGCAGGTTGTGCTGGTGCTTCCGACCAAGTATTTGTTGTAATCTTTTCATCCAACCTAGGTCTGGTTGCCTATTTATACAAAAACAGGGTGGTGGAGAAAGGTGAATGGTGATCATCAAGAAACCATACTACTGAGCATTGCATACAAATCCATAGCAAACCAATGATAGGAGTAACTTATAAATAAACACAGTTCATAATGCTACCAGCTTATGTAATATATTCTTACCCCGCCATCAAAGCACAATTGTCTTCCAATTTATTTCTTTATTCAAGTATGCTTCACCTCAGTGGCATGTCTTGAATTAATTATTAATTATAGAACAACTTTCCCAAATACTTTCATCTTACCCGTCTCAAGTTTTATTTCACAAAAATCTACAACTTAAACAGGTAAATCTGCTATCATAATAACAATGAATTAAAATTTAACAGAAAAATCTACCCTTGGCAAAGGAGCATATATTAAGCCACAATACATCAAATCAAAAGATTGCCAGATTTTAATGAGGTATGTACCAAGATTTGGTAATGTTAAACAAGCAGAAAAATAATGCAGAACCAACCACAACAAAGGTACATAACTACATATAGTAAAGTAATTTAACTTCAAAATTCCATGCCACACATGGAAAATGATCAACCAGATGTTTCCAGCAACTATAAAAAGTACTATTGATACAATGTGAGATGTTTGGCAATTAAATACCCATACAAGGTTAAACAAAAATGTTCATCCATATTTTCGGTCACTGACAGTTGAATTTCTAGTTCCGTTTTTCTGCTTGAATAAATGTGAATATAAAGAATTTTAGAAATGAAAGCATTTTTTTATTTATGTAATCATCTAATTGACATGATATAACTAGTTCGCCAATTAAGGTCTACAGTTAGCTCATTCCTAAGCAATTTCATACCTCTAAAACATAAAAGAAATAGACCAATATTTAAATCCTAGAATTCCCTTATTTAACACTTACATTTGCAGAGATGAAGCAGAGTGAAAGTATACAATAGTATAAGGCTTCTGCATTATAAGTTCGAACTCCTGAAATTTAACACCAAGACGATTTTCAGTAAATTAAAAAAGTAAACAGCGTAAGCCAAAAGGATAAGGATTAAAACTTATGGTCATAAATGATTTTCATGAGAAGTATGCATTCCCAACATTTAAGATAAAGTTTATAATAGCTGAACTTGTGCTTGTCAGCAGAAAAATATGTCAAGCTGAGGGTTATAACTGAATCACCTTCACCACATAAAGCACAAATCGCTCAAGATCAAGACATCTAAGCAAAAAGTGAGCCCCCACAACAACCATGACAGGACGACCCTCACTGTCTACCCCTCCGCGATAGCTGAAAAACATATATACATCTGAAATTAAATGTAAATATCAATCTGAACACATGCATCAAATCTTCTTTTTGATTGGTTAAGAAATGTAAGAATACCAGAAAATCTTAAAGAGCATAAAACTTTGTTATTTGTTTATCGATGGTTGAAATCTTATAGGAATTAGATCTTATCCGAAAACAACATTTTTCTTTTCTCTTTTGCAAAAGAAAATCTGTATCATCAATTTAGTTGTTTGAAAAGGCCGAAAAGGATTGAAGAATTTACAACCCCAATGTTCAGTTTATCTCTTGTCCAAATGGCAGAAGTTTCTCAACCCAGAAATTTTACAAAACATTATCAATTGAATTTCATTAATCCTGTTAGAATTAAGCATGTGTATAATGAGTAGTGCTAATACTAGCTAATACCTTCTCATTTGTGATTTGTGCTGATTAGCTCTAATTTAGGAGATGATTCCTCTTATGATTAATAATACTATTCATAATACAAATATAAACATGTACAGACTGGTTAGCCACTGATGGGCCAAGTATGGGTGGGCCAGTAGCATTGGAGCCTTACATGAAAGTGTATAAACGGAAGGGCAAAACAGCATTGAGAGATATGGGGAATATTCAAGGGGAGACACGTGATAATAAAGGTGGAGAGTTAGTTACAAGGAATGCCACGTGGCAAGCCATGAATGGGGAAATGGATGTGGGCAAGAGAGTGGAGGAAAAGGTAGAGGAGGAGGGGAGATAAATACCCGGGGGGGGGGGGGGGGGGGGGGGGGGGGGGGGGGGGGGGGGGGGGGGGGGGGGGGGGGGGGGGGGGGGGGGGGGGGGGGGGGGGGGGGGGGGGGGGGGGGGGGGGGGGGGGGGGGGGGGGCAAAAGGGTGAGGGGGAGGTTGTTATTGAGGCTAGGTATGACTGGTATGTTATCTCTTTAGCTGGGTGTTGCTGTTTCTTTTATGTTCTGTTTGTCTGGTGCCATTAGCCACACATTTATGCTTTTGAAATAGATGGATACTTACACAATTTTCATCTCTGCAATTTCAGACAAATTTAAGGATTTTGCTTTTGAAAGATATCTAGAGTGCAGAGAATATTCTTCAGCGGCAGACAATGGAGGTCCACCTAAGTCACCAAATCCAAGCAAGTTAGCAAAATTCCAGCTTCTTTGAGCTTGAACAGTTTTCTCCCACTGCTCCATTCGTCTTTCATCAGGGTCTTTAATCAAAGACATGAAGGCAGGATCCAGATATGTATCTAAATGAGATGAAGTCCTGTAAAAGCCACATTAATCAGGAAAACTCTACAAGAAAAATTATAAAAAGACTTAAACATGTTTTTTATCCCTAATAAATACTTGATTTTTGCGTTTGCTACGTATAAATTTTTGCTGTGCGTTGAGTCCCTAATAAAACAACACTTTTGTTTTTGGTCACTAATAAATTAGCAAATTTTGTTTTAGTCCCGACTAATAACAAATGAAAAAAATTATCAGGGACCAAACACAAAATTCGCAATTATTCGGGACTAAAAATAAGTGTCAAGGACCAAAAACAAAATTGTTGTTTTATTAGGGACTCAACGCAAAACAGAAATTTATTAGGAAGCAAACGCAAAAATCGGATATTTATTAGGGATTAAAAACATATTTAAGCCTTATAAAAATGGATAATGTCTGTTTAGACAAATACAACGAAAAAACTTCAAGAAAATAAAACTAATGGTCATTAATACTGTGGAATACAAACATAAAGCCACAACAAGAGTGATTTCTAAGTGCTTGTGTGATTTACACCACAAAAATGTTTGAGGAAACGGAAAAGTAAGTTTTGGCCATTTTTTCATCGTCAAACATAAATTTAGTACAGCTGAAGGGGCATTCAAAGAAGAAAGAAATCTGTGTCTGTTGATAATGCTTAACATTTTGTTCACAAGGTGAAGCACAGTAGCATTGCAAAATTGAAACAGCAAATTTAGATTATTGACCAAACCATATTTTGGTCTGCCATCTGCTTTCATTCTTACTTTGGTCCTTGACATTTCATTTTTTTCACTTTATTCCCTGACATTTATTCATTCCAATTTAGTCACTCTAGCTATTTGTCATCTAATAAACAAAAATGCTTGTCAGAATATAAGAAAACATATTATCATATCTTAGATTATCCTTTAGGATTATTTTCCCTGTTTCCTTACTATCTCTTGTGATTGGTTTCCATATTTTGTTATCCCATGATTTGTTTCCTCTTTTAGTTAGGATAATGAACAAGGGTTAATGCTTTAGGTTTCATGAATAAATCAACACAATATAATACATTTAAATTTAAATACATTATAGAATATTGTACAATGTATCTTTTTCTCTCTATTCTCTCTCTCAATACCTAAAACCATGTAATTTCAACAATGCTAACATATCACTATTAGAGATGACATGACATCAACAGCAAATGTGACAGTTCGATAGAATGACTAGATGACAACATCTAAAACAACATTGTTTCATTTGTCAATTACCATTTGAAGAGAGAAAAGAAACCCATCCCACATTAAAAATGACAAGTGAAGAATGAAACAATGTGATTTTAGATGTATTCATCCAGATATATCTGTCAAACTGTCAAGTCAATCATAATGGTGACACACCATTTCTAATAGTGAGTCCTAGATAACTAGTATATTGATAGATAGACTAAATAAAAGTAAACTTATAAATTATATGGACCAATATAGGGTCCTAGTCTAGATTGTTTTGTTAGATTATGTGAAATCTACTATTTATCTATGTTTAGAATGGTAATGCAAATTCAAGTATTTGTACATAGCATATCGCACTGAAAAATCTAGAAAGAAACATAAATATATGTAAAAATCTTGTATTAAATTAAAATTTACTAACCTGCGAACTGAACCAACATCACTAACAGGAAGATCAACAGGAGCTTTAGCAGGTTTTGATTCTTTTGAAACCTTTTTTTTAGGCAAAGGCTTTATTCTGATTTTACGCTCATCTATGACGGTTTCACCATTCTCATCTCCAACATCTGCAGGAAGCTTTGACAAAGCCATCTCCTCTTCCTGTTTATCCCGAGGGAAGTAGAGTGGAAGCAACCTACATGGAAATTATATAAAAGGTAACAGTGAATAAGTAATACAAAGTCCAAAGTTGAAAAGAAAATAAAACAAATTTACTTTTGACAAGTTTATTTCATATAAAGCACTGCAGATGTCAATAACAGAAAAACAAATTACCTTTTATATATCTCAGTATCAGTTGTGCTGGTAGTGCAAAAGACAACAGCTGTTATATTGTCTTTCTGCTTCTCAAGAAACCGCCGCACAGTTCCTGAATAAAATGACCTTAGAAGAATATATAGAACAAATGAACAATACAAAGTGTAGAAATCTAATATCCATCAGACATCAGAGAACAGCTAACAACATAGAAAATCACTATGTCTATACTAGATGCACTCAGCATGGGCACAATTAAGAATCCCGAGGTTATGATTGCAATAAAATGGAAAGAATGGAATGAAATGAGGGTTTTGGAAACTACATAAAATGGTAGAATTATGCACAAAATGATGCATCAACTAAACATGCCTCTATTTTCCTACTTATGCCAACAGCAATTAACTGATTGGCACAGAGCGTGCTTTGCCATTCTATCTTTTTCCTCTCCCTTTCCACCAATGATTGATTTCCTTTCTCTATTTAAGAGACAGTTAGGTCATTATTTTTCTTGAGTTTGGCATTAAAGGCTGATATTTTCTGATGGAACAGCCATGAAGTAATTTATCTCTAAAAGAAGGTCAAACTAATTGCTATGAGATTGTCAAAGTTAAGCTGTTTAATTTATTTGGTCAGAATAAACATCACAATAATGAATATATAAACTGTAAACTGAGGGGGAAAAAACTCACTTATAGCTACATGCGCAGCGGGCTCACGGGGATAGTTCTTTGCCTCAGTATAAATACATCCCATGGCAATGCTGATCAATATATGCCAACAAAAAAGCAAGTTTTAGATCTTTAAGGCTGCATGGGAGAGATGCCCTAACAAACTGTTTCAAGAAAACGTTATAACTTATAACATCTGAAACAAAAACCTTTTAAGCCCATTATCAATTAAAAGTTCTAGGCAAGAACGATAGCAATGGCTTAAAGCATTCTCTGCAGCAGTTTGGTACTTTGAAGCATACTTTGGGCCAACAGTATGGATAACTTTCCTGCAAGAAATTATTGAAGGCATAAATTTCAGATGCTAGGTAGGAATCTAACTTTTAGCCAAGAGAATTACATGCAACTAAGGAAGAAATATAGGGCAGCAACAAAGAGGCAGGAACCCATTAACATAATTTGTGTAGCATGACATATGAATTAATGATCTCAGACCAAAACACGGGATAAGAGAAAACATGCTGTTTACCAATGTCCAATTATCCACAGGCATCCACAATTGCATATACCATAATATTCAAATCCAAATCCCATGCCAATACAACCACAACGCAAAAGGGATCAAAGATAGCATGGGAATGCACCTTTGCATCAATGCAACAGCATTGACTTAAAGACATTCTCAGTTTCTTTTCTCCTAGAAAGAAGGCAAAAGGTAAACTGTGATTGCATAGTGGCATTGATCTTGCCATGTGGTAAATGGAGACAATTAATTTTGACTTTGAAAACGCAAAATAAGGGTGCCAATATACAAACCTTGCAGGAAGGTCGTAGGCATTGGTAACTTTAGCCATACCTGTTCGACATCCACCCTGACAATAAAGATATGTGATATTAAATATATTATTATATTCATATATCATTTCCAGAAAGATGATTCCTGGCACAGCATTCTATGAATTGTTGAACCACAATGATGACGCAAAGCTGCCATCTTAGCTCAATTTCCCAACTAAACCATCATCTCACAAGAAATGCAACAGAAAATATAATGATCACTAAATTTATAAGTTCAAATGTTATCAACATCGAGCACATAACAATACATTTTTGCAAAAACAATTTATAAGAACTATACCAAAGTTGCACATTCTTCTGCAAGCCCAGGTCCAGCTGCAGCATGCAATCCAGGGCTGCTGTGTGCTTCATCCAAAACCTGTAGACAATAAATGAATGCAAGCTAAGAAATATGATACTCCACTATATTTACTGGAGGTCCAGTTCTAACCTGCTACATATTATTTATTGCATAATCACAATAGTCTGAGGTGTTACATAATTGTTGAGAATTAAGAGAACTTATATGTAACTCAATTTCCAATGTAAAAGTAGACACATGATAGCAACAACTAACAAGTGAACAGTGGTTAAGCAGTAAACAAAAATTGGTCTTTTGTCTCAAGTATGGTTAAAACACAGATCCTGCTTTCATTATTTTAATAAATTTATGCAAGGATTCTTTCATACAGGTTCAATATTAATTGATTTTATTTTATCAGAAACAAAATCACTTTTAGCTTAAAATTGAATTGCATTCAAACACCAATGACATTATGAGATATTTTCTATATACTCTAACATCATCAAAGCCTGTTCCAAAAGAGGAAGCATGCAAATAAAAAAAAAAGAGCTTGAAGGACAATAACACTTTCTAAATTGCAGAGAACACGTGCATGAGGAAATAATCCCTTTATATAATAGAACAACCACTTTGGTGTCCTTCTTGGTCCAAACTGTAGAAGTCATTAGGAACCATTATCTCTTAAAAGAATGAAGAAAGGAAAACACAACAAAAACTAAAACGATCTGAAGCAGATTAAATCACCATTTGCACTGCAACAAAAGTCATCAGGGTGGTGGTTGATCTTTAACTTAAGAACAGAATTAAAAAAATATAAGTTATCAAAAAAGTTTACTGTCAATTGTCTTCTACAGTAGACACATTACATATATAAGTATATAACTGTTGCACATGCAATCCTACTTCCTGTTTTGCTTGCACTACAGAAATTGCAGTGAAAACTTAGTAAACAACATGACAACATTAACTAATTTTGAAATTACCAAACCAAGAAAAGTAAAACCAACCTACACAAATATATAAAGAAAAACTAAACTACTACAACACTAAGCAACACACACGCACACACTCACTCACCTCATTCGTCGAATTTACCACAGCATCAACCTCAAGGTTCCAGGGGTTCCCCCTCCATAAGTATATCTTTGAATTAACTTCATGGTCAACAGGAAACCTTGACACACCGCCACCGCTCTCCGTCCCCGACTTGAACGCCAAGGGATCAGGGAAGTATGAACTGGAAAACGATGAATCTCCATTGTCATACCGTAAGGAATGCTCAGCATCAATCCACCTCGGAACTTGATCCAAAGTCACAACAGAGTCCCCACTGTCATTTGGCAATCCACCCCGGGATGTGGCTGAATCTGAAATGGCTACAGGCCCATACATTTCAGGGACTCTTATCAACAGCACCAATCCCTTTGTTAAGGTCTTCCAAATAA